>CM035412.1:176178423-176213423 GCA_020310875.1 Ceratopteris richardii
TTGTATATGTGTGCACATATATGTATGTCTATGTATATATAGGTGTATATGTTTATATTTATGTAGTGTGTGTGTATGTATTTTGTATGTATTCGGTTATATGTGTTTATGTATATATGCATGTTCGTATATTTTTTTATTGTATTCATTTATATATGTATTTATGTATGTATGTTGTATGTATGTGTGCATGTATATAAGCATGCATGTATGTAAGCATGCATGTATGTAAGCATGCGTAGTAGTTTGTATGTATGTATGTATGTATGTATGTATGTATGTATGTAAGCATGCATGCATGTAGTATGTTTGTATGTAAGCATGCATGTATGTACTTTGCATGCAATGTCTTATGCTTTTTAATTGTATTCATTTATATATGTATTTATGTATGTATATTGTATGTACGTGTGCATGTATATAAGCATGCATGCATGTAGTTTGTATGTATGTATGTATGAATATATGTATGTTTGTATGTATGTATGTATGTATGTATGTATGTATGTATGTATGTATGTATGTATGTATGTATGTATGTAAGAATGCATGCATGTAGTATGTTTGTATGTAAGCATGTATGTATGCACTTTGCATGCAATGTCGTATGCTTTTTAATTGTATTCATTTATATATGTATTTATGTATGTATGTTCTATGTATGTGTGTATGTATGCATGTAGTATGTATGTATGTTGTAAGCATGCAT
The DNA here is from genome assembly GCA_020310875.1 of Ceratopteris richardii. Classification (NCBI taxonomy): domain Eukaryota; kingdom Viridiplantae; phylum Streptophyta; class Polypodiopsida; order Polypodiales; family Pteridaceae; genus Ceratopteris; species Ceratopteris richardii. The sequence continues at coordinate 176,179,133 of CM035412.1, forward strand.
GCATGAACTTTGTTTGTATCCATGTATGTAAGCATGTATGTATATAGTTTGTATGCATGTTCATATGTTTATTTATTATATTCATTTATATATGTATTCATGTATGTATGCATGTAGTATGTATTTATGTATATATGTGTATGCATTTATATATGCATTTATGTATACATGTGTATGTATGTGTGTATGTATATATGTATGCGTGTGTATGTATTTTGCATGTACTCATTTATATATGCCTATGCCTATATGCATGTATTTATTGTTTTTTTATTGTATTCAATTATATATGTATCTATGTAGTTGTGCATGTGTATTAGTTGAAATGCATATATGTATGTATGTGTGCATGTATGTATGTATGTATTCATGTAAGCATGCATGCATGTACTTTGTATGTATGTATGTATGTATGTATGTATGTGTGTGTGTGTATGTATGTATGTGTGTATGTATGTATGTATGTATGTATGTATGTAAGCATGTATGTATGTAGTTTGTATGCATGTAGTATGTATTTATGTATATAAGTGTATGTATTTATATATGTATTTATGTATGCATGTGTATGTATGTTTTTTTATTGTATTCATTTATATATGTATTTATGTATGTATGTTGTATGTATGTGTGCATGTATCTAAGCATGCATGCATGTAGTTTGTATGTATGTACTATGTATGTATGTATGTATGTATGTATGTATGTATGTATGTATGTATGTATGTATGTATGTATGTATGTATGTATGTATGTATGTATGTATGTATGTATGTATGTATGTATGTATGTATGCATGTATGTATGAATGTATGTATGGATGTATGTATGTAAGCATGCATGCATGTAGTATGTTTGTATGTAAGCATGTATGTATGTACTTTGCATGCAATGTCTTATGCTTTTTAGTTATATTCATTTATATATGTATTTATGCATATATGTTGTATGTATGTGTGTATGTATGCATGTAGTATGTATGTATGTTATAAGCATGCATGCATGAAGTTTGTCTGTATCTCTGTATATAAGCATGTATGTATGTAGTTTGTATGCATGTTCGTATGTTTTTTTAATTATATTCATTTATGTATGTGTTTGTGTATGTATTTATGTATGTATGCATATTGTAAGCATGTATGTATGTACTTTGCATGCAATGTCTTATGCTTTTTAATTGTATTCATTTATATATGTATTTATGTATGTATGTTGTATGTATGTGTGTATGTATGCATGTAGTATTTATGTATGTTGTAAGTATGCATGCATGAAGTTTGTTTGTATCTCTCTCTCTCTCCTATTAGTTTATGAAGGTTTAAATAAATGTAATTATCACTTCAAAAGTTATTATCTTTCATATCATTTGTCTTCCATCTCGTTATATGTGCGCCAATTTTTTCAACATGTCTATATGTGCACATTAAAATAAACAAATATCTACATCTTTTTCTCCCTACGCTCATTAATAAAATAATGGTACATCTTTCTCTTACTAAATTCTCGCATGTTTTTGATATGGGTGGGTAATGGCATCATATAATAATATTGTAGATGGTGACTATGAATTGTTGTCCCAAGATATGCAATCATCAACACAATTCTCATTTTTGAACATGATGAATGAAGGATGCATTGGTGAAAATCCATCCATAGACACCCAACCCCCTCATGTTGATCATATTCTTACAATGAATGATGATAGAAGAGGGGCAAAGAGAAGTAGAGGAGTAATGTAGGATGATTCTCATACATTTACTTTAATTAAATGTTTTGAAGATGTATATGTTCGCATTAAGTGTGGAAATCTTTGCTTGAAAGATTGGGAGCAAGTAGTCAATTCTTTGAACAAGGACTGTGGAATTTCTTTTAGTTGCGACCAGGTTTGTAGTTGAATTGACACACTTAAAAAGAAGCATAAGAGAGAGTCAATGAAAAAAAAACTCTATGGGAAGTACTCCTCCAACGTTGAAATTTTTTGATGCATGTGAATCTCTCTGGGGTTCATCTCCTAAATGCATCGGAATTTCTGGTGCATTTGATAGTGATGGTCAACAAAGCTCTCAAGGGAATGTAGTCGATGAAGATACTCCTATAGAGATTGATGATACAGTTCGAGAGCAAGCTTCTCAAAGGGAGAAAGATGTTTTAGATGACATACAAATTGAGGATATAGTAGGGAAAAGAATAAAGCAAAATAAGAAGTCAAGGAGTATTCTGGATGGCATGTCAAAAATGTATGAATTCATGAAGGAGATAAAATCATCAAGGCGGGAATTTGAAGAATCAATGTTCCAAAAGCAAATGGAAGACAAAGAGCAACAGAGGGTTTGGGAGGAGAAAATCATTATGCAACGGGAAGCAGAAGCAACAAAGAGAGTAGAGATACAAGGAAAAGTTTATCTTGAGTTATTAAAGTTTATGAATAATCGTGACAATTAGTCGTGCTTTCATTTATGTACTTTCATGGGCATTTTCATATATGTAAGGGTTTGGTTTGTTTATGTCATAGAGAAGAACTTGATGTAGTTTATTGTGTCTTTCTATTATATAACCCTCTTTTATATGCCGATCGCATGCCTCATCTTGCAACGCACACACAGAGATAAGTAATGTTCATTTCCTCCCTGCTACCGAGCTTCTCATGAAGTTCTTACGTGCTCTCAACTTGAGATTCTCTCTATATATGAGACCTGTTATGCCCCTTCTACCAAATGGTATATATACCCACATGATAAATGCCACCTCACCCAATAGCGTGTGCATCCATAATATGATATTTCCTTCCCCTTAAGAGCATTTTCGTCCTCGAAAATGTGCATGAAATGTATGTAATGGTAGAAGAAAGTACTCAGACTCCCCTGAACCCCATGTAGTCTATGTACATGGTCATCTCTGTGTGTTGTTTCCCCGTATCCTTCTCCTTAAGAAGTCTCATATGAGATCATTTCAAAGGTGGGAAATCGTCTGAGTGGTGCCTACTATCTCCCATATACACTCCACTTTCCAAACTATCACTCCCATGATATACAATATCATCCAAATGACCTAAGTCCATATGATGTATTCTCTATGGAGTAATAATATGAAAAGCAAGTGCAAAGTGCCAAACTTATAAGCTTGACTATACCTTAATGGAGATAATAAACCATATAATCCTATAAAATATAGAACAAAGCTCCATAACAAGTGACTCCAAACCCATCTAAGACTAAATGATAGATTGCCCTCATAACACTCCATGTCTTCCTAAACTTGAGTGTAATCACAAGTAATAGTTTAATCTAAACTACCTTGTGAACTATGCAAATCCATCATCCAGCTCATATATTAGAGTTTCTTGGTAGTAACGTGCAATCTCTACATTTCACTAAGCAAGAAGTCTGCGGTTTGTCATCCTTTACCATTGGACTAAGTTCTATTGGAAGAGCATCTATTGGCACTAGTGAAAACTCTAAAATTTCTCTTCCCTATAGTTTGCCATATGAATGCACAAAAGCATTCCCTTTGAGATTCAGATAATCCCTAAGTACTCATCCTCCTAACTGATGTTTAATCATCATACTCATGATGTAACACCAACTAAGAGTTTGGTACCCTAATAGGTTAGATATATCTCTATCTCCTATAGATCCTTAGGAGAGAAGTCATAACTCTATTCTCAGTCTCACTAATGTCAAAAACTAGATCATCTCATCTAGTCAAGAACCATTACTGGAAATACCATAACCACTTCTCTCTAGAGTCTACAGGTGAGACTCAATCTAACCATCATGATTAACTGATCTCCTTCTTGTCTTTGATAGAAGAGTGCCACTTCTATCTAGACAACCAAAATGAGAAAGTGAAACTCCCCCTCTCTCTCTCTCTGTCTCTCTCTGTAATCCTTTCAAAGAAAAGGGCCATGGTAGTGGAATCTATTCCACTTTCCCTTTCCCTTTGAAAAAGTTTCTTTTGAATTCAATTGCTCTCATCATCCATAATTGAGAACATGCAGATAAGTTCTCCATATTTTTCCTTCCAAAATAATGGAGAAAGAGACTCCCATGTGAAGGAAAATCATACTGAAAGTAGAATAAATGAATTCCTTCTGAAATATAAACTAAGAGATGTTTTCCAAACACCTCTTTTGTCTAAAGGAAAATATGCTCTATTCTTCTCCTATGAAGAAATCATATTTTCCTTTCTTTCTCTCTCTCTCAAAGAATAAGAGCTAAAGTGAGAGCACTGAGCTAAAGCGAGATCTCTCCTTGATCTCTAAGCTAATTCCCACTTTCTTCTTTCCTTAAAAGAGAAACTTATGAACTCATTTGCTCCTCTCTTCCATGATTGATGCATAATCCCTCATTACAGACACTCCCATAAAGATGGAGAACAAATCTCCCATAACTAATGAAGGTGTATATAATGAAGAGTGGAGAAAAAATAAATTCCTTATAAGGGTCAAAGCCCTCTGCTAAAATGGTCAGCGATGATATGACATGATACCATAAACATATGTGTATCCATAGTAAAGAGCTATCTCTGCCAACCATACTATATGGATGGATCTATATGATCCAATCAAACTGATGGAACTATCCTTCCCATAAGACCTAAAAATGAGTATGTGATATCAATGGTGATAAAATCACCTATCACATTCTCTATTGGAAGAATAAATCTTCCCTAAACTATGAAAGATAGCTCCCAATACTAAGGAGATGTCTACTAAGAGCTCTCCTCTGATCTAGTAAGACATGATGCTATGCATGATGAGTCCTTTTCTCCCTGACCATAGAAGAAGAGTGCTCAAAGGGAAGTCGTTTCCACTGTCCCATACCAGTGGAATCTTCTTCTAATCCATGGTGTCATAACTACACTAAACCAAATATATATTCCATATATATGTAATGGAATATATAGGTGGACTCTAATGAATCCCATATCCTCAACTCATATCAACGGACTCAAATGAGTCCCATGTCTTTGAACTAGTTAGTTTGGTTCTAGTCAATATGTGACAATGGATATCCCTTTCTGTTCCAAACCAACTTGTTCCTATGTACAAAGACTAGGTCTAAGTATCTCTCTATAGATCCCACCATACATATATATATATATATATATATATATATATATATATATATATATATATATATATATATATATATATATATATATATATATATATATATATATTGGGTACCCCCACTATTCCTAACTAAGGGATCTATGCTCTAAATCATAGAGCCAGTGCCATGCTTGTGGCCTTCCTAACCATCACTCGAATCACATAAGCACCCATCGATGCTGTCTCATGAAACCCATCTCTGTGATCCCATCTTATTGGTTTCCTTAGTAGTGTAGTAGAAATGCTTCACTACTTAGTCAAGCGATGTGCATGAGTGAAACTAGTCACTTATTGGGTATTCCTAATAATACCCCATAGTCTCCTAATCATACTGTGAGACTCTTATGAAGATAAATAAATCTTCACTTCTTTGGAGAGTATCATATATGTATCTCCCGTACCTATATGCAACTTTCTAAAACCTATAGGATTGCTTGTGCACATTACTAATGGTCAAGGTGTAGCTCCTTCCCTTAGCAATCCTATGGTCTAAAGCCATAAGGATTATGTGTAGGGATCCTATTACTACTGAAGTTGCCTTATGTCTACTATTATGATGGTCCTAAGTCCATCAAATACAGGCTTGCAAGCATGCTAACACCTTACTGATGTTTGTAGAAAAGGCATGTTACCATGCCATAACATTCTTATCTAAAGGAAAGTGCCTATATAACGCCATGCAGTAGGAAAAATTTCGACAACATTTCCTCAGGAAATGGAATCCCAAAAAAAATTTTAACCATAAGTATTGGGGTTCACACTCAACACATCTCCATTAGTTTCTGAACAATCAAACTTTAGCATTGATCTACTTCATACAAAGAATATGCTTCCAACAGATTTCAGAATTAGCACTATTACACTGCGACAAAATCTCTCTTCAACAAACATAACTCAAATAGACAAGGATTCATTCTTGCGCTGAATGTACATGAGTAAATTACTCCATTAGAGTTCTTCTACATCAGGTATTACATGATGGAAAAGTTCATTAAAACTTCTGACTATAGAAAATACATTACGAAATAGGTAAATATGCCTCTAAAATCAAGATTTCGTCATTTCTGTTTCACCATTATCTTGCACCATTAGAAGAATGGAGTCTCTTTCTCTTCTGGCGTTGTTCTCGCTAAGGGTGCTTCTTTCTTTTTTCTTCTTGGAGATATTTCTTCTTTCCTCTTCTGATTTCTTTCGCTCTCCCTCTTGGAGACGCTTCTTCTCCTTCCTAACCCCCCTTTTCGTGAACGAAATACAACTACTCTCTTTATTGCGACATCAGCGCCTAACAAAAAATAACTGTTTGTTAAAATCTAAGCAAAAAAATATAAATTCAACAAATTTCCGACTCAGCAACATCCGATTGAGTAATATCTGAGTTAGCAGACTTTCAGAATTCATATTAACTATTTATCCTCAAGATTCTTCTATCCTCAACAATAAGCTCAATGGCACACAGGCCACCCAACAACGTAGGGCTTGACAAGCCCATGGCATGCACGCCATAAACTCATATATGGACTCCATAACCTCAAAACATAAAAACAAATGCTAGCAACAATTCTCTGTGTTGCATAGCCATGTAGTTTCTGCAATCCTCTTTCCTGCAAACAATCCAAAAGTGTACTTCTTGCCTATTGATCCATACTTTTAGAATTTAAACAATGATCAATATTTGATGTATGCAATCCAATCTATGCATGTACATACAAAACATGCCATAATATAAAGTAAAATGCTTGAAGCATAAAGCATACGTTCCTCAATGGTTTGGTTTTGGAATTGCATGCATCCAATCCTTCTCGACAAGCTTCGAGACCTATGCGCCTTCCTCCTCTGGTCTTAATATAAACTTTGAAGTGTCTGAAAACATCGGATCACTTCCCAAAACATAAAATGGTAAGGTGATTACCAAAATAATGCAAATTTAGCCAAAACCTAGTATTATATAACCCTCTTTTAGATGCCGATCACGTGCCTCCTCTTGCAACGCACACACAGAGATAAGTAATGTTTATTTCCTCCTTGCCGCCGAGCTTCTCATGAAGTTCTCACGTGCTCTCAACTTGAGAGTCTCTCTATATATGAGACCTGTTATGCCCCTTCTACCAAATGGTATATATACCCACATGATAAATGCCACCTCACCCAACAGCGTGTGGATCCATAATATGAAACTTTCTATTTGGAATATTGAATGGTCTTTTTTTATTATTGAATGGCGCTTCTATGTTTGAATGTTTTAAACATGTTATATTTATGTGAATGATGACAAAAGCTTACTATGATATCTTTTTTTTTAATAGGATGGAAACATTCGAGTTGATATCCTTTTTATCTTTATTTCTTTTGAATATGGATTATATTTGCGAAGAAGAGCATACAATACGAAATGATGATGAACCACCCAACAAGAGAATGCGAGCATCTAATTCTCCTTCCAGATCTTATTGGATGTGGATTTGTGCATGCTTTTGTGCACTTTTGGAACCAGGTGCAATCAATTTTTCACCAAGAGAATGATGGGTATTTCCAAAACGAAGAGTGTTTTGGAATTCATAACACCATTTGGTCAAACTCTCACTTATAATGCCAACATAAATTCATGTTTGCCTATCGCATGTCATATGAATCATTTCATGTCTTGTTAGACTTAGTGTCTCCATTCTTATCTATATCAGACTCATCCATTTATGTAAGAGATCCCATTACACCTGAATTGGCCTTACCATGTGTATTATGGAGACTAGCACAAGGTTATAACACACGCACAATGTCTAAGCTTTTTGGAATAGATGACTCCACAATTAGAAAGTATATAGTCATAATTTGTAAGATTCTAGGTAGTAAAGATATGTATGATTGTTATAGGATCACTGTTCCTAAAGATGAACGTTTACGAACCATTATGGAGGACTTTAGGTCTTTGACACAAATTCCTCAAATAGCAGGTGCCATTGATGGTACACATATACGCTTGTATAGGAAGCCAAACCATGACTTATATCCCTCACAATATATATGCAGACATGGTTTTCCTAGTGTCCTACTTCAAGGCATTGTGTACTCAAGGAACCTTTTTTCGAGTATTGTATGTAGAGGTCCAAGTGGAATGCATGATTCCATACATTTCAAAGAGCCTTCTTTGTATCTATAATTAAAACATGGATAGGTTTTTAACTCACCAACATTGGAAGTTCAAGTTGAGACAATACGACCTTTTCTCTTAGGTGAATCAGCTTATAAGACAAGAAGTTTCTTAGTGAAACCTTCCATAGTCAAGTAGGTGAGCACCTAAGAGAAAAGAGAGCATTTGACAAGCAATTATCAAAGGGTAGAGTCAAAATTGAAAATGCATTTGGGATCTTAACAAACCAGTGGAGGATTCTACAAAATGTCAATTTAGATCTACCTATGGTCCCCTTGATAATTAGTGCTTGTTGTTTACTTCATAATTTTGTTCAATTACAAGGTGAAAGTGAACCTAATGACCAAGAAGATCCACATCCAAATGATAATGAAGGGGTTGAATTAAGAGGTTCCAACTACTCAGAACAAGATCTAGCATGTAGAGTAAGGATGGAATTATTTAGACAATTTTCCATCGAGCAAGCTTCATTTGAAGATTGACATGTGCAAAGTTTATGGAATGCTTTTGAAGGTAATGTACACACAACATGTTTTTTCATAATCCTTCCATGGCTTTTATTCAACTAATACCTTTTTTTTTCCCTCATTTATGTAGGTAAATGCGGATCAGGGAATGAAGATTACTACATGGGAGTGGAATCAAGACAATGCCTAGTGTTTTATGATAAACATTGTAGTTCCATATATGGTGTTAATCATGTTTGTACCATTCCAACTTATGCAACTTGAATTAAAGACTCATGGGTTTATTATATAATGTATTGTACATGATTGATTGGTAATCCATGATATATGATGCCTAAATCTGATGATCTAAATAATCATGTGTGCCTAAATATGATGGCTTGAAGTATATTTTTGAATATGAAACCCCTATGTGCACCTAAATGAGGTCCCAAAGTCTATCTAAAGCCACCTAAAAGTTCGCCACCGAATCTTCATGTGCACCTGAATACGGTGACCCAAGTTCCATTCCTCCTGCCACCTGAAATCCAGTCACTGGACCTTCATGTGCACTGGTGACCCGAAGTCCATCTCCGGCCATCCGAAATCTGGCCACCGGGCATCCATGTGCTCCTGGAACACTTTTCGGGTGACCCAAAAAGTGATCTCCTGTCACCCGAAAACATGTCCATGTGCTACGCCTATGAATCTTCATTCCTCCCTCCCTCCTTTCTCTGCATCGTTTCTCCCTAACTCTCCTACTATCTCTAGCTCTAACTAATCCCTTTCCCGTCCTTTCCTCACTCTATGTTTGATTCAAATCTCTCTCCATTTTCCTTTAACTTTTCTTTACCTTTCCTTGATCGGCCGACCGTCTTGATGACCATGGCCGATCAAGTTCGGTCGACAAGCCAAGTCTACCTTGTTTCTATTTTTTCGAGGTCAACGACATTCCAACAAAGCCTTCCAGCCTTTCAGGGATGCAGAGCCCAGACTCCATTAGAAACCATCACCAACATAACATAATGACAGATGGCAGCAACATAATAGAAGTATTATAGTTGGCTTAAGGCATCATTACTTGTTCACTCAGTCCTCGGCTCTTACTCAGTTACTCAAGGAAAGAGGGCAGCAACATAATAGAAGAATCATGGTCGGCTTAAGGCATCATTACTTGTTCACTCACACCTCGACTCTTACTCAGTTACTCTTGAGTGACTGGACCACACCTCGGTCCCCTATTACCTCTCTTCCTTGCATTATGCATAACTTACCTCCACTCCCCCGCTGCCCTGCTCCTCGAAATACTCTCAGTCAGTTATTGGAGATTCACATGCACCCCCTAACCCTCCCGCGCATTAGGCTATCTGATTGGGCTTTTTACCTCTCGAGGTGGGGGCAAGGGTTCAACCTCTCCTTACAATAGGACAGTTGTGGGCCCTATTGTGTATTGTCTTCGAGTAGAATTAAATCAATTGCCTTCGAGTAGAAGTTAAATCAATTGCCTTTAAGCAGTCCTTTCCAAGTGTCACCTTTGGGCAGTCTAAGCCTTGCTTTGTGGGATACCGGAGGTCCCATGGGTACATGCCCATTCATCCGTACAATTCTTTTTTCAATCTACTCAAGCAAGGGAGATTATGCTTCGGCTTAACTTCCTCGAGAAAAGGAAACGAATCTGTATAAGTACCACTTGGGCTCTCAAAAGGGGGGACCAAAGCATGTGCGAGGCATGAGGGAGATAGGTGGCACACCTACTAGAAAATTTGATGCTTCACTCAGGGGAGAAGAGATCGACTTCAAGCAAATAAACTTCAAGCTAGTCCACCCATGTGAGAAGCGAAGGGTCAGCTTGCACACATAGGCGACTATTGGAAGGATGAATTGAAGGAGCTTGCTCTCAAGGAATAGGGACTTGCTGTGTGGGCTTGAGGGATAGCCCAATGCGAAGCAGACATCTACTTTCCTTGTACAAAATTGATGTGTTTGGTGCAGGTGAAGATCCTCTCGAGTCTTCAAGATTGATTCTGCTATTGGGCTGGACCAAGTCGCTGTTGGGCTGGATTATCGTATGCTGGACCATCTCGGCTTGGCTGAGCTATCTTTTGGTGGACCATCTGGGCTGGACTGGACTATCTTTTGCTGGACCATCTCAGCTTGGCTGAGCTATCTTTTGCTGGACCATCTGGGCTGGACTGGACTATCTTTTGCTGGACCAGCTCGGCTGCGCTGGGCTATCTTGTGGATTGGACCATCTTGGTTGGACTAAGACTTCGCTGGACTTGGTCAAGCAAGGCGATCTAGGGATGCATACAGAGGTCCTTATTCACATGTCTATGATCATGTGGCTATTATCTGACTTTGTTATATTTGCTAGTTTATGATGCAGCCACATTGATGAGCTCCTGAAGGCTCTCTGCGCAGCTCTTGTAAAGCTCTCTATGAGCCCCCTTGATAAGAATCCCATAGAGCACCCTTGTGATAACTACGAGATGTATGATTCATAATTGTGAGTAGTTTCTGGTTTCATGATTCTTTTTTTCTGCATGTTCAAGGACACCACGCTAGTGGAAAGCCTCTTTTTTGTCATACAAAGACTGCTTTTCCTAAGGCAAGAACCCCATAATTGTGGCTGGTTGGAGTATCCAGCTACACCTGACAGGGATCACTTAATTTCTATTTTTGCAAAGTCCTTTGTATATTGTGACATGCCTCTTAGGTGGAAGGTTTAGGTCATACTCATACTGAGATATTTTTTCTCTCTTGGCTCATATCAACCATATTCATCTTCAATGTTTATATGAAAAGTCAAATGGTCATAGAACTTTGTCATTCTTTATTTTTCTCCCTTGGCTCATATCAACCATATTGATCTTCAATGTTTATATGAAAAGTCAAATGGTCATCAAACACTCTTATATATATCTATTTTAATGAACATACAGTGATTTGATCAACCACACACTGTATTGACCTGCCTATTGTGAAACTTACATCGTGAGAATTTGAGCTCTCTGGTTCTCTGCATTTTTCTGTATGTCTACGTGTACAGTTACAAAGTTCATCTATGTTGCCAATCAAAAAGATGGTCCATGCTGAGGACTTGGGAAGCTCCATTTGGTTCGTGTGAGGTAGAAAGGCAAAGTGATGGAGCTCAAGAAAAGCTTATCACTGCACTTATTCTACGAACGCTCAATATAACGCTTTAGTGATTGCAACTTGTGAAGCTATGTAGTTGAACAAAGTTCTTAAGGATCTAAAAGTGACTTACGATGAAGTTCTCATATAATTTAAAAATGTTTTAAACATTCATTTAGCAAATAGTCTTATCTTGCATGCAAGAATTAAGCACATATTAGACATATTCAAAAATTTCTTGTATTGGATCAAGTTCCAGAGCCTCAAATAAATCATGAATCTGGGAGGCGTAGGTTGAAGATGCACTTGAGGTGTGTTGAAAAATGTGTAAGCTCATCTAAATGTTTGCACATTAAATGGTAAAATAAAGTTATTAATGGATGATTCATAAGTTTTAAAGGTATAAGAAGATTAATTTCCATGTAAATGGAACAACCACAAAAGGAAAGGAACCACCTTCAAAGAGAAAAAATAGAATAGTGTATGTATAAACAGTTGGAAGGTTGTCCACATATCTCTCCTTTGTAGTAGAAACATTTGTAATTCATGCATGTAGTGTGTAGGTGGCATACCCATGGCTTGGCGAGTAAGTATAAAGTGTCCATGTTGCATCAAACCATAAAAAATCTTCACATCTGCAGAGGAAAGGCCATGGACTTTTGTATCTTCTTCTCTGCATATCGTTTTTCATCTCTTGTTTCATACTCTTCTTCCACAATCTCAACACGATATTTGAAAAACTGATAGTTGGACAAGGTTTGTATACCTTGTCCACACATGAAGAAGCTCTACAAAAGGATGTGAAGTGCTGAAGTTTTTCTCTATGTGAAATTCCAACAGCCATTTGTTTTGCATTTATACATTTAAAATGATAGTTCAACATACATAAAAGTGCTTTGAAGCTATCAAATTGGACTGCTGAAGGCTCATTGGTATATTAACAATTTGTTAAATCCGCAACACTAATTTTTGAGTTTGTGTTGACGTTCAAAGTTAAAAGATCTTAGACGGTCTATTATATTTCTTGTTGCAAGAAGAGTTACACAAAAGTTCTCATCTTTCATGTTATAGTGCCTTCTATTTGACATGAATAAGCCACTTAACCCATTGGCTTCTCGATCATCTACACTTTTGGATTTTGTGGTTCATCATGCAATCTAAAAATTCTTTTATTTTTGAAGTGACAGATTTTTGGATCCTATCGTTTTTTGTGGCAGTCATAGAATACTCTCATTTCCGAAGGCTAACATTTTTCATCGACAACATACCTCCATTGGTATTCCGAGAGTGCCTTCTTATAGTGACTTTTGCTCTTGAACACGAAACCAGATCTAAAGTTGAATTCATTGTACATACAGCTTTTGTGAGCCTTGTAATGTATGAGGGCACCGTTGTATAGGATTTTCCTATCAATACAATTCATCCTTACCTTTGCCTCCCCCCTCCCCCTGCCCATCCCACACACAAAAAAAAAAAGAATGTATGTGCATATGTATTTATGTACTTACATACGTACATACATATGTGAGTGCGTACGTACATATGTATGTATGTATGTACGTATGCACATATGTATGTATGTATGTATGTATGTATGCATGTATGTACATAGATATTTATTGTTTTTGGGGCAGCTCAGTCAAGCACGCAAATAATCATGCACCTCTATTACAGGTTCCCTTCAACATCACCTACAACATCCATGGGTTTCATTCAATCTATGATCTTGCCAGCATATACTTATCGTGTTGGCTCCTATTTGAAAAGTTGCATTTGTAGACTCTCAACTTTGGTATCCTCATGTCTACCTCTTCTCCTCATAAACTTCGGAGGGGACATGACCTTTGCACATACAAAGGCAACGGTTTGACTTTAACTATCAATACATAGAGAAAATCTAGCTTATTTCCAATTGTAAATACAAGTCAGCCTATTTGCTGTTCACTTACCTAGTGATTGTATGTTTGCCTCTACCAAAGGTGAAAACCATAGAAGATAACTTCCAAGGTCTCTGCTTTTCATTCCATAAGTGGTTCTATATATACATGGTAAATCCTATTCAATAGTCAATGTTTCCCAACCACTTGATTACTCTGGTCAAGGTCATTATGAGACCATTATCAAAACTAGATTGATATTGGCATGACAATTATTCAATGATATTCCTTGATTTGGTGGGATCACTTATGTTTTCACTTCGGAACCAATATCTCTTGTATTAGAGGAGTTACTAAAATCTTGACCAGCCTAGGTTAATCTTCTTGACCTTGTTATCTATGGTTGGATAATGTATCCACTGTCAATGAAGAATTGGGGAAGGTTTTATATGTTTCATCACCTTCTACTTTGAATCAACAATGTATTTGTGTTATGTGGATTGTAAACAGATTTTTCCTACTTGCCCAGAATTTTTATGGATGATGTGGGTGAGACACTTGTACATATCAAATAAAAAACTTAATAGGAGCTTTTTTCCCTATTGGAGTTTGGAAGCTCTTCATAACTCTTCATACGGAGGATGTCCGTATGATTCTTCCATGCCCGCAAAGTTCTATCGAAGTTTCAAGGAGTAAATATTTGGTAAAACCATATGATCCTCTCTTGTCTCTGTGGCCTAAAGACTCACTTTAAAAAAATTCCACTAAATTCCCTTCTATGGTAGAACAAAGGAAAACTAATGGAAAATAAAGGGAACTAACCAATTTTCCTTTGATCCTCCTTTTAGTCTCAATGTTATGCTAGTTAAATGAATTGATATGGATCCTACAAATTGATATTGAATGAGTAGAACCAGATAACTCGTCTGTCTATCTTGTTATGTTTTAAAACATTTCCTAAGATTTACAAAAACATAGCATGACAATGACATCTGTAAAGCCCAACCATTATTCAATTATACAATCTTAAATAGTCTTTGAAACATTTGTAGAAGTGGAACTATTTTCTGGAAGTTCAATGGTGCCTAGACTGATCTAATAACTCTTTATGAGTAGTAAAAAAATGTTGGACTGATGGTCTTTCTACAGAAATTGGACTTGACTCTTTCAACATCTTTTTTAGTACTTCAAACTATTATGTTGAATTTCTGGTGAGAAAATTCGTCACACTATTAAAAGCTTTTTACTCTTCGGGCACACTAGATGCTCATGACTGTACCATCAAAGAACTTTCAGATGTACGGTTTCTCATCAAACAAGAGGATGCAAACGCAGATGTCACTGCTTCCCAACAGCTTCCCAAGAGATAAAAAATTAGATGTTTGCAAAATCTATCAATACATGAACATGTCATACTATACAGAGTTAACTTTATGGCTCTCACTCTGAACGCGTGCTCAGGCACATTCTGAATTTTACAATTTCACTAATCAAATCATCCAGCATGCTTCACCTTCAGGTGATGTTGAAATGCCCTTTAAGCACCAACCATGAATCTTGGTAGTCCATATTAATTTTCTTCCAGCATCAGTATGTGGAAGCGAATATGAGAGAATCATGCTTCCTCCATAAGCTCTAAATTGGACCTCCTTTTCTTTCGCCTAAAGAGCCTGCAGAGTAGATTTGGCCTCCTACGTCGGATCTCCACAAGCCTTGGACGAGAAATAAAGCTTTTGAATGCATTTAAATGCTGCAAACAACAGCATTAGTGTTAGATAAGTATCGGATAACTTCAGTTCTGCAGTTTATGATATTTCAAATGATTCAGATGCTACTCTTAGATGTTGGTCGGCAACATTGAGCTTTATATGACCAAAAAATGCAACTTTTAGATATTTTATTCTTTCCAGATGATATCAAATATGTTGTTCTTCTTTATGATGAGGAAGTTTAATTCTGCTGTGCAGTGTGGATTATCACCTTTATGTATCTGGAAAACCTCAGAAGAAACAATGGCGATATATGAACATTGAAAGGAGTACTGCAGCACAGCAAAGGTCCTGCACAAGAAGAGGGTCGGCCAGTCATATGACCGTCAAAAGAGAGGTCGCCTGCCTGCCTGGTGAAGTTGCCCAAGAGGCTGCCTGGTGAAGGGTCACCCAAGGCTGGATGTGGAGGTCGCCAAGGTGTAGGGAAAGGGAAAATGATGTGATTGCCCAAGAAAAATGGCTAAGGCATGAGAGCTGTTGCCGATGATGGGCTCGCCCATCAAGTGAAGAATACAAGATTTGAAATTTGCCTAGGTACTAGAGCCAGCCAGAAGTCAACTGAAGTCGCCCATCTGAGGCCAAGCTAAAAAAGGTCACCCAATGCAAGATTTGAAATTGGCCTAAGTGCTTGAGCCAGCCAGCAGTCAACTGAAGTAGCCCAGCAGAGGCCAAGCTAAGAAAGATCACCCAGGATGTGGTCAAGACTCAAATGTGGTCCGCCAGCTAGTGCAGCAGCAAGGAAGTTGCCCAGGCTGAAGGTTAGAGGATGAAGTTGCCCAAATGGGCTCATAAGCCATTTAGTTGCCCATGGTGCTGTTGTTACAACCCTATTGGGTTGCCCAAGGGGCATAGACCTGCTGCACTTGCCCTAGTCTGATGATGAGGTCACCCAATGTCTTAGGATCACCAAAAGGTCTCCCAAAAGGTCTCCATGATGATGGGGTCACCAAGTGGAGTTCCATGTGGATCAAACAAGTCTGGTTGCCGAGCTGCTCTAAGTAGAATAGAAATGAAGTCACTCAAGATGTGCGGACACCAGCAAGATTGCACAGTACAGTGGAGACCACAATGTGAAGTCGCCCAGGGTGGCATGTGTAGATCAATTGGGGTCGCCCAGCCAGAGGTGGTCACCTAGTTTGGGCAGGAAAGGTCACAGTACGAGTTCCAAGGGGTGACAGTCACCTCCCTCTGTGGGCAGCTGCCCAAGGGGGCTCTCTCCTTCCAAGTGAATTGTGGTATGTAGACCATTGCCAGGGGCACTTTTGCACTCCACTAGAGGCCGCCTCTGTACTTACACACCCACTCATATGGAGTCGGAAGTCCAGCAGTTTGGCACTCTTCTGATATGCATGTACATGTGTTGATCTATTAGCCCTTATGTTATAAGGTTGTCTGTTGAATACCCTCTGTAGTGGCGTGTACTTCAGTGAAGTGTGTAGGACAAGTCCCTATGGTATGCTTGTCTGCCAAAGTAGACTATTTTGTCCACATGTGTGCTGGACTATTGTATACATTTGTTTTGAATTAGTTTAATCACATTTCTCTGTTCTACTTGTGTGTATCTCACCTTTGTGTATGCAGTGTCCAGTATCCTAAATGTCATTTGTTGAGCCTTATGGTACCAATCTACAAGTCAGTACTCTAATTTTGAACTTTGTGGAGTATTGTGTACCTATTTCTTTTCTTGTAAACATTCACATATTTGTGGTGTCATCTTCCACACACAGAACTCGTTACAAAATATGTCTCTCCAAGGACAAACACACCCTAAACTAGCCAGCTGGTGAGGGTAGCTACTGTTTGGCATCATGCATGCCCCGTGGGACCCTTGCATGTTTTGTGAAAGAAACACTTTTAAAAGTTGGTTTGATTTTGTTTCTGTTTTGTTCTTTTTCATTTTTAATTTTCTTCTTCGATTGAAGCCTTGGTAGGCTTTCTACCTAGTAGACTGCGAGTGGATCATGATCCATACCCGAAAAGCTAGAGAAACTATCTGTCATCTCAAGAGCCGTTTAAAGATTTACGACAGGAAAACATCTTCCTTTCACACTCCTAGAAGACCATCCACTCCTATGTTGGAATTGGAGGTCTACAGAAGCACACAAACAACACAAGGAAGAAGAAGAAGCTTGGAGAACAACACAATACTGAATGTATTACCAAGTGAATGTACAAAGATATGTGACCCGTTAGGGTTATAGGTGTATATACGAGCCGGGGAAAAAAAACCTTCTAAAGAGAGAAAAAAGTGCCCCGACAATCTTAAATGTGTTAACACATCACTACCGAAATATATCGACAAATTCCCCTTGGGAGTGATGTGGTGAACAAAGAGTTGGCACTCTTGTATAAGGAAGTGCCAAGCTATGTGGAATGAAATCAATACACAAAAGGAAAAACCCAAAACTTTGCGAAAAGCTTCAAATTTCTCCTTAGTAGAGTCTTTGTGAAAAGGTCTGCATCATTATATTATGTGGGCACATATGCCAAATTCATCTCTTTGGCAGAGAGTCTCTCCCTCACGTAATGATAGTGAACCTCAATGTGCTTTGTGCAAGCATGCATCATAGGGTTCCTTGCAACTGACAATGCACTATGGTTGTCAGTAAAGATGACTATCACTAAAGATGGTGGTGGAAGAAGACTACCCAATACCCAAATTGGCCAAAAGGCGTATGAGCCACATACACTCAACAATCCTTATGAAAGCTTCCCTATACTCAACCACACAACTAGAAGTGGCCTCAGTATGAAGAAATGCATTAGCTACCAAGCAAGAAGTAAAAACAATTGGTGGATACACAAGTGTCATAGCAAGGAGACTCATCTGAGTCAGAAAAAGCATGTAAATGTGGCAATAATGATCCCCCCCCCCCCCCCCCCCCCCCCCCCCCCGAGATAAAACAATCCAAGTAGCTGGTATCACTCAAGTAGCGAAAGATGCGCTAAATTGGCCGCCAATGCTTGACACTTGGGAAATGCATAGACCTCCTAATCTTAGAGACAACAAACTAAAGATCAGGTGAGTTATGCATAAGTAGGTGAGTTATGCATAAGTAAATCAAGCATCCAACAGTTTGTTGATAGAGACCAACAACAAATGCATCTCCAACATCATGAAGGCTCAACCATAGACATGTCTCCATGGGAGTGGTAATAGGTTTGCAATCTTCAAAGCGAAAATGTTGCAATAATGTTTCAATATATTTTCGACCACGAAGTTGAAATACATACACTTCTTTCTGTAAATTAGAAATGTCTCTTTAATATCCAATTGCTGTACATTTCAAGCATGATGTACATTCTAGGCTACAAGTGCACAACTGCTATGGCCAGTGGTTGTTAGCACGTCGGAGCAAACGTTTCATCAAAATTAATGCCATTCTCTTGACCATAACCTTTACCAACAAGCCTAGCCTTATACCTATCAGTTGTTCCATAAGGCTTACATTTCAACTTGTATACCCATTTAGTGTCAATGGCCTTTTTGCCTAGAGTTAAATCAAATGAAGACCAAGTACCATTCTTCATAATAGCATCATATTGTGATTGCATAGAAGCCATCCAATTTTCAGAATTTAGTGCTTCATAAAAGAAAACAAGCTCATTTGCATCACAAAGACTAGAGACAACCATTGCATAACAATATGATGCAAAGCAATCACTATGAGAGCCTGAACAAGTACGATATGACAAAAGTGCATCTAATTTGCTCTCTCGCTTTGCGGCCTGCTCATCTCCGGGAGGCTTCGCAGTGCCTTCACAGAGGGGTTGCCTCTCTCCAGCATATCCTTGAGCGCCCCCCCGATTGTGAGTGGGCCAGCACTCAGCTTGGCCATGCACAACAGGAGTTGCGGGAGGTCGAGGAATGGCGGTCTTCCTTCTTCCACCATAGGCAAGCTTCTCATT
Source organism: Ceratopteris richardii (assembly GCA_020310875.1). Classification (NCBI taxonomy): domain Eukaryota; kingdom Viridiplantae; phylum Streptophyta; class Polypodiopsida; order Polypodiales; family Pteridaceae; genus Ceratopteris; species Ceratopteris richardii. The sequence continues at coordinate 176,198,527 of CM035412.1, forward strand.
GGCCTTGGGTTGGTCATCGTGTTTCTGGTGAGTTCTTCTTGGTGATCAGACCACGACACACGAGAAGTGGGATCATGCAGCTTTGCTGCACCAATAGACTGATGACCATGGAACCTAGTGAGATAAGGGAGATTTCCACCCAGTTCGTCCGCACTGCCCTGATGAGGATGGACTCTTTCTTGCCCTTTTTTATTCGCTACTCAAGGATTCTGGCGATGGGATCAGACTTGCCTTCCAAGAGGTCATGAAGGAAGGCTCCCTACCTCAGTCGCTCTCGAAGGATCTGATTTTTCTCATCCCTAAGGAAGAAGGGATATTGGATGATATCAAGAATCGGGGGCCGATTATGATTCTCAACTCAACCTACAAAATTTTTGCAAAGACCGTGAGTTTGAAACTACACCCACCGCTTGAGAGGTTGATTCACCGATGCAGACTGGGTTTGTCAAGGGTCGTAGTATCCTTGACAACATTTTTACTTTCTGAGAAGCTGTGTCCCTGGCTCAGATGCGCGATGAGCCTCCTATAGATCTGTTTTTGGATTTTGAGAAAGCCTACGATCAGGTTAATTGGGCTTTTCTTGAGGACACTATGCTTTGTATGGGTTTTCTTGCTAGTTGGATCAAGGGTGTAGCTCCCCTTTATTGTTCCCCCCATAGCCAGGTTCTTGTGGCAGGAAGGCAAGGGGAGAGATTCAGCATTTGGAGATTTGTTAGACAAGCATGTCATTTGGCTCCGAGCCTATTCCTTTTCTTTGTTGAGGCCAGAGTTCCTTTCTTTCTCCTCATGACACTGGGTTATAGGATATTAGACTCCTTGTTAGAGAGGAGGCTTTGCTGGATGTTGAGTTAACGAATGATACTACCGTTTACTTGCATGGCCATGAGCACAATATCTCCAGATTCTAGGATGCTTTGGAAAGGTTATGTGATGCTTTGACTTCCAAAATCAATTGGCACAAATCTTGTGGTTTCTGGATTGGCAAGGATGTTCTCCCTAGATGGCTCCCTTATGCCGAGTTTTAGTGGATTCCTCTTGGCACTGCGGTTCGTTACCTAGGATGCCATATTGGTTTAGAGCTTTCGGCTAAGAAGAAGATCTCACCTCTCCTCTTCACTATCAGGAGGAAACTATGCATTGGAGCATTGCTTGGTTGTCTTTGGTTGGGAGGGTCATGGTGGCTAACCAGGTACTTTTGGAGGTACTTCTGGCCACGATGTAGTATGTCACCTCCTACTCGAGTTTCTTGAGTTCCTGTATTAGCCAAATTCAATAGCCAATCAAGAATTTCTTATGATTTGGGGGGATGGCAGCCCTACTCAGGCTAAGGTTGCTTGGCTGGCCAGCACCCTTCCTCCGGAGCACGGTGGCCTTTAGATTATCGACCCGGCTTGCCAGGGAAGAGCCCTGTTGGGCAGGTTTGTTGTTTGTGGCTTGCTTCGTGGCTTTAAGCCTTGTAAGGATTTTCTTCCTTAGAGACTTGGCATGTCTTCACCTGTAACTGGTGGGCCATGGTGGCCGAGGTGAGATGGATCTTTGCTGAGATGATGTGTATAGGGTTCTCGAGAAGGATTGAGGATCGTTTTGCTTGTAGTATCCTAAGATCATGGGAGGAGTTTCGGCTTGCTCTTATTCAACTCTCTCACTCTTGTATTGAGGAGCATCTCCAATAGCCTTTGACCTCGAATCCTCTTCTTCGTACGGAGAGAGGATTCATGGTTGGCTCCCGTCTTCATGTTTCTAGGGAGTAGTTTGCGAGGGGCCCTCAGCATAGTGTTGCTAATTGGCTCCCTTTCAGGGGGCTCACGGAGGCGCAATAGCAAGACCGATGTATTGGGATGCATGGGGTGTCTCAGATGATAAGAGATATTAAGGCTTCGATTCCGAGGGATTGGGGGACTCAGACTGACTACTCCCCCCCGGTGGCTTGGATGGGAGCTTTCACTCAGACCGAGCTTTTGATTGAAGTCTGAGGTTTTACACAAGATGGTATTCTCTTATTTGAGATTGTTGAGGATGGTCGAATGATTAGCACGTTTGAGGAGTCTAAGTTCATCGTCGACTTCTCTTTTCAGCAGAATAGGGTGGTTGGCACTCGTGGTCTGGATTGGCATATTGATCGTGATCCTGAGGAGATTCAAAATCATCGCAATTCATGCCTTTGGGTCTAGGAGGCCCGACTGTTGCCCCTACTTTAGTGGGCAGTGGTGGGATCCCTACACCTCCCTTGGGAGCCTACTATTCCCTTCTTTCAGTATACTACACGTTTGGGGAAGAGCATCATTCAATCACATCGCTCCGCCATCCCTGTTGTGGTTGAGGCCTGGCGGCACCATGGTCTCTCGGTGGAGTTCCTCTCATTCTTTTGGCAGTGCATTTGGGGTAGCCAACAACCTCATCGGAGTGTTCTTTTTCAATGGTTGGTTGCCCACGAGTGCATTGCGATTAGCACCTCGTTAAGCTATGGGGGCCATTATCTTCTTGATTCCACATGGGACTGCGAGTTGGTCGAGCAGATTTGACTGGTTCAGTGTTGCATACGCAACGCGTTGCGAACCTTCGCAATGTACGCAACGCAACGCCGCGTTGCGTACGCGTTCGCAACGCGTTGCGTATAAATTTTAAAAAAAAGGGCCCTTCCAGCGGGCCGAAAACGGCCCGCTGGAGGGCCCTTTCTCATTTCATTCCAGAGCACTCAGAGCAATTAGCAGAGCTGCGGGCAGAGACAAGTCGAGAGAGAGAGAGAGAGAGAGAGAGAGAGAGAGAGTTTACAGCAGTCAAGAACTTTCAACCATCATGCCTAGAGCTAAACAAGGCTGTTGGCAATATGTCACGAGCCAAGGAAAGTTTGGAACGGGAGGTAGTGAGAGATGGACCAGCAATTTGTGTGGGTACAAAGGGACAGGAGGGGCAGATAGAATAAAAGCACATTTAGCACGTTTTGGAGGTATAGGAGTTGGTCCTTGCTCTAAACCAATGCCAGAGAAGATGAAAGAAGAGCTTTTGGAATGGGTTGCAGCACGGGAAATGAGAAGAGGGGTTAGAGCATCAACAGAAACACATAGTAGTGCACAGAGCTCTATTCCTCCAGGACATTCATCCCATGCATCTCAAGGGGAGTTTCCTTCAGCCCCTCTTGTTGAGGACTTGGAGACAGAGGAGGTAGCACATGCATCAGAGCAGCAGCAAAAGAGACCACGGGAGAGTCAGAGCATTGCTACAGGTCGTGGCAGCCTACATGCATCATCCATACGGGCTAGTTTGCAAAGCAAGGGAAGCAGGAGGCCACCCAAGGTATTATGAGGCTCTTCATTAAATGTGGTTTAAGTTTTAATGTGGTGCGCACTCCCGCATGGAAAGAGGCCATGAAAATGGTGAGTAGGCTTGGGGTTGAGTGGGAAGGGCCTTCTTATGAAGAGCTAAGAGGAAGTGAGCTGAGAAGAACAAAAGAAATTGTGCAAAAGCAATTGGAGCCTATGGCGGAGACCTGGAAGAAATATGGCTGCACTTTGATGTGTGATGGATGGACAGACATTAGGAAAAGAAATGTATATAATATACTTGTTCATTGTTGCAAAGGTACCATGTTCCTACGTGCCATTGATGCATCTACTCCAGGCCTATCCATCACAGGGGAGTACATTTTTGGACATATCAGACAGGCAGTCTTGGAGATTGGAGTGCAGAATGTTGTCCAAGTCATAACGGACAACGGAAGTAATTGTGTTTCCATGGGGCGGATGTTAGAGCAGGAGTTCCCATCCATTGTATGGACTCCATGTGCAGCTCATAGCATAGACTTATTGATTGAGGATGTTGGGAAGGTCCCTTGGATACATGAGATTTTTTCCACATGTCAGAGAGTGGTCACCTTGTTCACGAAGAGGCCAAAGTTGCTTTCCATTTTCAGATCATACAGTGATTTGGAGCTTCTTAGGCCAGCAAAGACTAGATTTGCTTATATGTGCATTGTGATGGAGAGATTGCTTCGAGTGAGGCAATCACTTATGCAGACAGTTGTTTCTCAGGAGTGGCTTGCATGGAGTGGCCATACATGCAGTAAAGCAGAGTCAGTACGCATTACATGTTTGAGTGATAGTTTTTGGAGAGAGGTAGAGGCTTTGGTGGGAGTGATGCAGCCTCTATACTCCATGCTACGCATTGTTGACATGGAGGGGAGTACTATAGGCCTCGTTTACGAGTATATGGACCGTGTTGGGGAGTCCCTTGGTCGATGCACTTCTATTTCTTCAGACAGGTATGCCATATGCATTTTGATAATGTTACATTCAAATTTTATTATTCTTATTTATATTACCAATCATCAATGACATGTCACCTGCATTCACATTGATTCTTGATTCTTGACTCTTGGATAAATAGGCTTGATGAGATTAGATCTATATGGAGGGATCGATGGGGTTGGTTCCATCGACCGATTCATGGTATGGCTCACATTCTACACCCATTATGGAGAACTGAGAGGCAGATGTTGGATCGTGAGCTTGACAGTGCATGGACTTCATACATAGGTAGATTATATCCTGATGATATTGATATGCGCTTAACACTTGAGGATCAGCTCCTACTATTCCGGAACTATGGGGGTAGTTTTGGGAAAGATACCGCCATGCTCCGGTCTAGTCAGTTGTCACCTGTGTCTTGGTGGGAGAAATATGGCCTATCTGCACCTGAGTTGGTAAGTAGTAAGTACAAACTTCTAAGTTTCATTTAAATTTTAATTCATAATTTTGAACTCATAATTCAAGCAAATAATGCATACTTTTTATGGAACATGCAGAGATCAGTTGCCATCCGCGTTCTTTCACAGGACTGTAGCGCTAGTCCATGTGAAAGAAATTGGAGCACTTGGGCCCTCTTCCACACAAAGAAGAGGAATCGCTTATCTACTGCACAGTTGGAGCGGCTAGTATATTGCCACTGCAACTTGCGCCTTTTGGAGAGCGGAGGTCATACAGCAGATGTGCGACAGGTCAACATTGACCACATTGACATAGAGAAGGTCCATGAGATGCCTACTATACCTTCAGAGGAGTTGGACCTTTACAGCATGTTATATCAGGAGTTGACTAAGCCACAGCATCAGACTCGCTCCCAGAGACGTACTCGATCACGAGCCGTAGCATTTGCAGGGGCCTCTACTAGTTCCGCTCCACATGGTAGAGAGGATGAGGATGAGGATGAGGATGAGGATGAGGATGAGGATGAGGATGAGGATGAGCCTGATGAGGATGAGTTTTCATCAGATACTGAGTCAGATTCTGATGATTGACTCTTGGACTGACTTATATTTGTATATTTATTTGGACATGTCACATGAGTCATGACTCATGACTGATGAGTCATTGATCAGTCATCAGTGGTTATGGACATTGGATATGTATTTATGACATCAGACATTTAGATGATAGTATGATTGTCTTGACTCTTGACTTTTATTTTGACTCTTTGAGATGACTCATGTACCTAGATTTTGCATTATCATTGATTATTGTATTTTGTGGCATGTGCTCATTGCTCACTTCCAAGTTCCATCTCCATTCTTGTCACTTGAGTATTTGAGTTTTAAGGGTGATTTGTGAATTTATTGAGTATTCCTATGAAGTTTGAAATGTGATCTATACTAAAAGTTAATGTGCATTCACATTGTGATCAAATTTCTAAGTTGAAATGCAGGTCAGGTGTTGACGTCAAATGATCTATATATGAAATGTTTAAACGTTGATATATAATGCTTATGTGTGTTTTTGCATATATTAAAGCATTTATAAGAGGATTTATACAGTTAGGGTATTGAAAATCTTAAAAAAATAATAAAAATTTGATAAAAAAAATTGAATTATAGGCAACTTTATCGCAACTTTAGGTTCACAACTTCATCACGTTGCTAACGCGTTGCCTACGACGTTGCCATCCCGTTGCTAACCACACTGGACTGGTTATCTTGAGGCTTATGACTTGGAGGATCATCATATCATCTCTTGGGACATGGTTGCTTGGGGCTCGCTAACCGGTCCGGCCCTTAGGTATGAGCACATGGCAGTTAGTACTATTTTATCGATTTGGGATGGGCGGATTTCCACTACTCAAGGTTTCAGCTTATCCACTTAGAGTAGCGATGACAACCCATACTAGGAGCTGGACAATAGCCTTGCCATGTGGTTTTTTTGGAGGGTGAGATGCCGACGCATCTTTGGGCAGCCTACGATCCCTTCGGCGAAGAGAGTACGATCCCTCCGACAGAGACTACTTGGGACCTTTTGCTTGAGCTGATCCATACTCTTCGGGGGCAGCTCGACCGTCTCCAGGGAGATTCCGATGGCATGGCTCGACGGAATCTCGCCTTTCTTCAGCTCTGGAAGAAAGGCCCCCTATACCTCTCAAGGTGATACTATCCGGTGGAACTACCGGCCGTCTGAGAGGCTTTTCTCCCCTCCCTCCATCCCTTCCCCTAGGAGCTAGGCCTCTCATTTCCTATGTTGGGTGGGTGTCAAGGTTTCATCGGTTCAAGTATCGGAAATTCCGATACCATGATCCGGTTCGATCCGGTTCCAGAGCGAACATTACATCCGGTTTGTCCAATTTTTTGTATGGTTCAAATGATGTTTTTCTTTATTTACACCCAAATTATTGCCAGTTTACAATGTCTATACATATACATGTATACACAGATATTGCACACACACACACACATTACATATATGTATATAAATGTGTATATATATATATGTATATATAATTTTTACATGTATATAAAAACCCTAACATACCTTATCAACCTTACCTTGGAGGTAAGATTCAGTTCACATACCTTATCCATATCGAACCTTAAAAACCTTTCAAACCTAACCACCTTTGTGGGTGTGTGGGGTGACTTGTCCCCCTTGTATTAGATCTTGTTTCTGATCTTGTTTCGGATCCCTGGCAGGGTTTGTGGCCCTATGGGCGTTTTTCTATTTAACTAATGATACAATCTCTTTTGTCGGAAAAAAAAAAGTATTGAGAGTCACTACTCACTGTATGGTATATTATATTGTATACATAATGTATTGTATATCTCATCATATGACATACATGATGATGATACATAATGGTTGTACTTTGTTGACATATAAATTTATGCCAGCATATGACTCCTAAAATATCATATATGAATCATGATTAAAACTAATAACATTTAGCAATATAACTTTTATATGTTTTTATTGTCATTGTATGTTCTCAAATCATAATATCATATCATTCATATGATACATCATACACATTGTAGTGACTAGATTGTATACATAATGAATCATGATAGTTTTTTTTCAACATTACCCAACTTTTGGCATACTAGTTATTAGTCTTTTTGGCTACAACCTACATATTACGACATTGTTATGCATGCAACATGTTAATGTTAACTCATTGTGATGCTTTTTTATTGTATTTGTTTATGAACATGTGTAAAAAATATTTATTTTGTTGAAATATGTAATGTATACACATAATTAGTATATATATTTGAAGTTTTATTTTAAAAAAAGACTACATCAAGAAATGTCAGAAACGTTTTACCGTACCCATCAAAGGTCAGCTAAAATGTCAGAAGTCAAAAGTCAAAAAAACGTGAGGAATAACCATGATCCACAAATAGATATCGGAACTTATGTAGACATTTGAAGCTTATGCTATTATGACATTGAGGGGGGATTGTTGCAAAACAATGTCAGAATGTCCCAAAGTGATAAAAAATCTAGCAGCCCTAATTTTGGTCAAACTTTGGTCAAAGATGGTAAAAAAGTTTTATTGGTTCATTCAAAAGTACTCCTTGAGAGTTTTCTACTGATATATAACATTTCACCATCCAGCATGAGAAAGTAAACCAAAAGTCAAACCCAAATTTTTGCTTTTCACATGCTTTCCATGCAGAAACTTGCTTTCCAATAGTTTTTTTGCAACTTTTCATGCTTATTTTAGTAGCACTTCAAATCCTATATGAAGAGGGCCTAGGGAGCATCATAAATCATCAATTTTTGAAGCAGTTAAGACATTAGGGTTTAAGGGTTAGGAGGAGTTTGGGAGGTGTATATGCAAATTCAGAGGAGTTTTTTGGTAGCTTCCATTTGTTCTTCTCCACACTACCAAGTGTGCATACTGATTTTTTGGAGAGTTGTAGCACTTAATTTAGGGTTTTTGCACATGCTTCTGTTGTACTAGGTATTTACCTACCATGTCATCGGGAGAAATGACCATTGCTTAAGCTCTATATCAAAGAAGACCTAATTTCATAGTAGGATTTGTTGTATTAACTATCTTAAACATTCGTTATCCTTCTTTTTGCACATATTCACTCATCTTATACCGGTTAGACACTCCATCACTACTTTTTCTAACTAATACCCTTAGATTCAATCTATATTCAGATTTTTATATCATACATACATTGTATATTGACATTTTGCATTTACTAGTGTGTAGTAGCATCAAGCCACTACATTTTTATATGTCTTCTCATCTTTCTATCTTGTCATTTATCTCTCTTCGTCAAGTCAAGGTGTACTATGTGCTAAGATCAAGTGTTGGAAAGATCTTGGATCAAACCTCTGAGCCTACAAGATTAGCGGACTTTTTTTAGGTGTAGAGACTTTTGTAATAACCATTCAAGTCTCTTTCTTCTTTGCCTCCTTTACCGTTAGTTTAGAACAACTCTTTCTGACACGATCATTTTTTTTACAATACTTTCAAAACTATTTCTGCTTTTTTGTTTACTTGTCATCTTTGTCTTTCTTATTTGAATATAGCATTAAGAAATTTGTGTTTACTAGTAGATGAGCTCCATTTATCTCTGTCCTTTTGACTAACTAAGAAAGTTTAATTTAAAGATGCATAATTGACCTCTTCTATCTAGAGACTTACTCCTCAAATGTTAAGGCATTTGGATTGCTTTTCATCATCAAACAAAGAGTAGAAGCAACAAATGCCCTATCAAATCTTTGATCTTTGTAAAAAAGTTGTCCATTGCATTGAGTATTCCAAGCATCTTTTGCTTTCTTGCCGGAGAAAATATGAAAGACAATGGCATATTTGACAGACAAATCTATCAATGCATGTGTCTGTGCATCTCTACCATCCCAGCGAAGTTGCTCTTTGGTAGGTGCAAGAAGAACCGTAGCAAGGTCAAGAAATTGAAGTTCATTTAACACCATCTCCATCACCTTCAATCGCTATATTTGCAGGTGTAGCAAGACGTTTTTCAACACCCTGCACATTATTCGAGAGCTCTTTTGCTACCAATACATGACGCATCGTGTATGCCCACAATAGGTAATTAGTGCCATCCATAGTTGCAACGCAACGCGTTGCGTAACGTCTGCAACGTTCGCAACGCAACGGCGTTGCGTTGCGACGTACGCAACGCGTTGCGTTGCAGACAAAAAAATTTGCCCCTCCTTTGAGCCCGAAACGGGCTCGCGGGAGAGGGCATTTTTCCTTGCCTTCTTCCTTCGAGCGAACGCACCCGAGAGCACTGCTAAGCCGAGAGAGAGAGAGAGAGAGAGAGAGAGAGAGAGAGAGAGACTCACCATGCCTAAACCAAAGCAAAGTTGTTGGAAGTATGTGAGTAGCCAAGGAAAGTTTGGATCGGGTGGGAGTGAGAGATGGACATGTAACCTATGTGGTTACAAAGGGGGTGGTGGGGCAGATCGTATCAAAGCCCACCTTGCCAAATTTAGTGGCTTGGGCATTTCAGCATGCAAGCAGCCTATGCCAGCTGATATCAAGGATGAGCTCCTTGAGTGGGTAGCTCAAAGGGAAGCTAGAAAGTATCCACAAAGCTCTCGGGAGTCTCGGCCCACCTCCACCTCTATTAGCTCTAGTTATCCTCCTCCACACGATGCTCCAGCACATCAGCCTCATATGGGATCCTCTAGTGGAGGGAATGATGAGCATGGACATGATACCGTCGATCTTGAGGGTGACACTCAGCCACCGGTGAAGGCACCTAGAGGATCACTTTCTTCGGCATCCGTACGTGCGGGTTTTCAGAGGCAGCGGGAGCTTGAGGCCAAACAAGGTATAATGAAGCTTTTCATACAGTGTGGCCTCTCTTTTAATGTTGCACGCACACCCGCATGGAAGGAAGCCATGGAGTTAGTGAGCACATTAGGATATCGATGGAGCGGTCCTTCATATGAGGAGTTGAGGACTAGTGAGCTACGCAAAACAAAAGATATAGTGGAGAAGCAGTTACAGCCGATGATGGGCACATGGGAGAAGTATGGATGCACTATTATGTGCGATGGATGGACAGACATCAGGAAAAGGAATGTATATAACATACTAGTGCATTGTTGCAAAGGCACTATGTTCCTTCGCGCCATCGATGCATCAGAGCCTGGACTTACAGTGACAGGTATGTATAGGACCTAGGTGAAATTTCAAGTTTTAATTTTAAGATACGCATTTGAATTTTGCATATGCTATATATATGTATTATCTATGTAGTATGTACTATGTACTATGTACATGGCTGATTTGGTGTAATTTTTGTGTCACAGGTCAGTTTATATATGGTCATATCCGCCAGGCTATTATGGATGTCGGTCAAAAGAATGTTGTGCAAGTCATTACCGACAATGGAAGTAATTGTGTGGCCATGGGTAGATTGTTAGAGGCAGAGTTTCCCTCCATTGTGTGGACCCCATGTGCCGCACATAGCATTGATCTTTTGATAGAGGATCTTGGAAAGATCCCTTGGATTCATTCTATTTTTTCCACCTGCCATAAGGTGGTCTCTTTGTTCACAAAGAGACCAAAACTATTAGCTATTTTCAGATCATACAGTGAGTTGGATATCCTAAAGCCTGCGAAGACCAGGTTTGCTTACATGTGCATAGTGATGGAGAGACTACTTCGGGTGCGGCAGGCTTTGATGCAGACAGTTGTGTCTACAGAGTGGACTGCCTGGGATGGACACACTACCCCGAGAGCAGATTTTGTACGGATTACATGCTTGTCGGATTCATTTTGGAGGGATGTAGAGGCACTTGTGCGTGCCATACATCCATTATATTCTGTCCTTCGCATCGTTGATATGGAGGGGAGTACATTGGGACTCGTCTATGAGTTCATGGATCGAGTTGGCGAGTCCCTTTCACGTTGCCCACATTTGACATTGGACAGGTATTTATTAAGTTATTACTTATTACTTTGAATTTTTGACACTTAAAATTCTTATTATCTTAAAAATTAGTCTCTAAAATTTATAATTTCTTTGTTTATAGGATTGAGCAGCTTAAGGCTGTGTGGAGGGATCGATGGGATTGGTTTCATCGCCCGATCCATGGGATGGCACACTTATTGCATCCCTTATGGAGATCTCAGCAGGCCATCGTGGATGAGGAGCTCTTGAGTGCATGGAACACATATGTATATAGGCTTTATCCAGCTGATGTAGAGTTGCGACTTCAGTTGGAGAGACAGCTCTTGGTATTCCAAAATGGTGGTGGCCATTTTGGAAAGGATACGGCTTGTTTGAGATCTGCTCAGTTGCGGCCAGTATCATGGTGGGAGATGTATGGTGCTAGTGCTCCTCAGTTGGTAAGTACTAAGTCAAAAGTCTTTAGTGTACTGTGTGACATGTGATAAATATGTATATAGATTTATGTACTAATTATTTTTTGAATTATGTTGTAATGCAGAGAGAGTTAGCTATTCGTATCCTTTCACAGGACTGCAGCGTAAGTCCTTGTGAAAGGAATTGGAGCACATGGGCCCTCTTCCATACAAAGAAGAGGAACAGATTATCTACAGCGCAGTTGGAGCGGCTAGTTTATTGCCACTGCAACTTGCGTCTCTTGGAGAGCGGCGGACATACAGGAGATGTGAGGGAGGTCAACGTGGACACAGTAGATATAGAGAGAGTCAGAGATATTCCAGATATTCCTCCAGAGGATCTGGACTTATATACTATGCTGTACCATGAGTTGACCTTACCTCAGCATGATACCAGATCATCTCGGAGCCGCAGAGGACCTAGTGGTAGTGGTGATGCATCCACTAGTAGCCGACCACATACCACTACTACTAGGGATGATGATGATGATGATGATGATGATGATGAGAGTGATGATTTGTCATCTGACACCATGTCAGAGTGACAAAGTTTGTATATTGACATTTGAGGCTTTGACATTTCATGTTTGACATTTGGTATTTCATGATATGTACATTTGGTATTTCATGATATGTATCATTTGCCACTTATGATTTATGTATCATTGGGTATTTCATGATATGTATCATTTGCCACTTTGTCATAGTGATCTCTATTGTTTTATTTTGATGATGTTATGATGTTTGATGTTATGATGATGTTATGATTATTGATGTTATGATTATTGATGATGATGATTGTATTTGAATTTTGATACAATGATGATGTATTAGATTGATAATCTCTATTATTTATGATATATCTTATATTGTAATAAGTATTTTATGGTATATATAGTCATATCCCACCTTATTACATATCATATGACCCAAAATATGTGAAAAAAACATATAAAAATTTTGAAAAATAAATCACTTTATCGCAACTCCTAGGTCTAGACGTTGCCCTCGTTGCTAACCCGTTGCTAACCCGTTGCCGTTGCCGTTGCGAAAACGTTGCTTTCCACTATGGTGCCATCCAACTTATCCTCAACAACCAACATACGGAATACATCATTGCTTTCAACCATGGCCAACGACTAAATACCTTGATAAAAAAATAGACTATATCACAAAAAGTCGAACAAAAATACCCAAACGAGCTCTACTAGGCCTTTAGAAGACTTTGAGGAGCTTGTGCCGGTGAACCAAAACCCATAGATATGTCTGGCACAAAAGGATGAAAATTATTTGCATAGTCATTGCAATTATGCGTTTTGAGGCTTAAAGGAGTTCAAATCAAAATTTTTACACCACGCATGGAAGCATTTTGAACCACTAATCCCCGCGAGTGTGCTCACCAATTTTCTTGTGATTCTGAGACTCTAATCGAGCGGTGACAAAATGCCCTTGAGAAAGTGGCAACATGCTCTCATACAAATTGTTGGAGTTCGAGGTCTACAGAAGCACACGAACAACACAAGGAAAAAGAAGAAGCTTGGAGAACAACACAATGTATTACCAGGTGAGTGTACAAAGATAAGTGACCTATTAGGGTTATAGACATATACACAAGTTTTTTTTTTGGGGGGGGGCTCATAAAGAGGGAAAAAGTGCCCCAACGATCTTACATGTGTTCACACACATCACTAGTGAAATATATTAGCCTCCTATACCCTTAACGCTTCTTATTGACCTCTCTCAAAGAAACCCTAGCAATCTGTTGGAAATAGCCCAAACACCTCCCGTGAAGAGAAGGCTAGAAGAGGGCCGGACAAAACCTTTGATACTACATTAAATTCCCATTTTAAAGATTCGATGCAAGAGGACGTAGATGACCACGTAAGGAGATTTATCTCCTTATGTAGGGGAAGAGGATTGGAGAACTGAGAGGATGCAATGCTGGCCTTATTTCCATCCACGCATGATAGACTCACAAACAAGTGGTACAACCAGCGTGCAGATGGTCACTTCACCACTTGGGAAGCTTTGAAGATTGACTTTTGGCAAACTTTCCAACCTAGCAATTCAGTGGAGAGAGCTTTGACCCAGCTTGAGAATCTAAGGGACTGTTACTTTTCCAAACTTGTGAATTTGAGTTGGTTAATTTGATTTTCATATCATTCTTTATTGCATATTTATGAATAAGACTAAAAAAAGTTTGATGTATGCTATTTGAGATATTTGTGAGTTCACAGCTATTAAGTTCCCTGCATCATTCTGCAACCCTCCATTTTCTAGTTAGTAATATGTATCCAGGATTTGACGTAATTTAGTGGCTTATTCGGCAGACTTTAGAGAATGTTCCATTGATTGAATTTAGAATTTATTATTGAAATAATTAGAACTTGGGAGTGTAAAAATTACCTTTTTTCTCTGGAAATTTACAAGCATCTTATTGTCGTCGTCATCATCATCATCATCATCATCATCATCATCATCGACAATAACTTGATCAGATAATATTCTTTTATCTGACCTTTTCTTTAGCTTTTGAATTGTGTCTTGAAGCTGGGAAATCTGATTTCAAATACTAACAGATTAGACTGCAACTCACATCTTTCATTCCTTAAATAAACATTCATGCTGTTGTTTTCAGCTTTTGATTGTAGATGTGATTAAGATTTGACTTGATGATTAAATCAAAATTCAACATATTGAACTAAAGAAATTATTTGAGTTAATTGATAGCTACTGTTCTATAGATATGTGATGGACTGGACCTTTATGGCCTGATATTGCAACTATTCATCTCCCTGTATAAGATATGTAGCAACTACAGGACTTCAGACAAGGCAAGCATTAATTACGATATATACATAAAAAATAAAATAACAGGGTGTAAAATGTAAAATGTAAGCAAGAGGCCACCAGATTATAAAGTGGCATTCATTGAGAGAATAGTAAACCCACCTCACACTCTAGAACATAAGAGAAATATGAAAGATTTCTTGTCCCAACCATTGCACCATCATCCTCTAAATGGCATACAAGGAACCATGCTCAAATAAGAAACCAATATATAGCAACAACAAGGATGCTGTTATGGTAGATATACACTCACACCTCTCCAGTGTGTTGAAAAGAGTGTAGCTGGATACCCCAGGCAGCCACAATGGTAGGGGTTCTTACCCTTCAGAGTCTCTACAAAGAGCTTAGAAGAGCTTTAAGAGCTGGACAGTGGGCTTCAAAAGAGCTTGACAGGGTCACTGCTTCATAAACATGCATGTACCAGATTA
>CM035412.1:176236035-176483535 GCA_020310875.1 Ceratopteris richardii
GAGGGGTACTCCTGTTTTTTACTGGTGGTATTCCATTGGTGGTAGACGTGGCATATGCAATTAATGCAAATGTAGGGAATGATGTGGTCTGCAAAGTATTCTACTCTGGACATGGGTTATTTGAAGTTATTTTCAATGACAACAATGTTAAGATGCAATTCTTGGAACAACAGACTGTTTTTTTATGTGGCTTAGTAGCTCATGTATTCCCTTGGAAGCCGGTTAAGGCGATGAAGGAAGAACTGTTATTCAAATGCCCAGTTTGGATGGAACTTGTGGATTTAATCTTCAGGTCTTCAAGAGCCTAGTCACAAGGGCAAAGAAGTAGAGGGAGAGAAACATAGTCATCCTGCTGCTCCGGTCACGGCGGTTAAGCTGAATGTATATAAGAGAAGGGAGGGTGAAGGAACGAGTAAAGACATCTTAAATAGAAAAGAGGGGGAGCCCATCAAAACAGCTGTGGATAATGATGGCTTTTTTCCTGTTAGTTATAAGAAAGCTTTACTTCGCGGAAACAGAGGCAAATTTCAATCTGGATACTCGACATCTCGTATGGATGAAGCTAATTATGCTCCTCATGCTGGTGAATACTTGACAGAATGCTATGATAACATGGATATTGTGTTGTAGGATTTAGCTCTTGCTTTAGCTTGTGCAGGTTCTTTGTTGAGTACGCCATTGGTACTATGAAATTAGTGACCTGGAATATTCAAGGTTTGGGTCAATATGGAAAGTGGGTTAGGCTTTGGGGATGGGTTGTTAGAAATCAGCTTGACCTGGTGGCGATACAGGAACATAAGAAGCATGATCATGCAGGTATGCTCTTACATACAAAAGATTTTCAACTTCGTTACAATGGCATAAAGGGCAAATATTCAAGTTGTCTTTTGATTGTTAGGAAAAATGTGGATTTCACGGTATTATTCGATGATCCTCGGGGCAGATTTATTGTGTCGCATCTTATGATACGAAATTTATCTTATGTATGCATTAATGTGTATGCTCCAAATTCTCCTGCAGACAGAGTTAAGACGTGGAAAGATCTTGCTTTGTCTATCCAGCATTGCGTGTCTCTTCAAATTTGGGAGAGTGCTCGTATGTTACTGTGTGGGGATTTCAATATGGTAGATTCTGATACTGATTGTACAACTACTTCTTCTGTGATGTCATCACAAGAAAGTATTATATGGGGTGAAATATTAAACATGTTGAAATGTAGAGATCTTTGGCGTTACATTGGAGGTCATACCCTTCGCTTTACTTATCATTCGAGATCGCATAAGAAAGCGATGAGAAGGCTGGATAGATGTTATTATTCTCAGGTTTCTACTTTGAATGGAGCATCCAAAATGTGGGTTGATGCTACAATGCTTCTTTCAGATCATAACCCTTTGCTGGTATCCCTTAATGAAGTTGAGTGGAGTTCATGTATTCCTCTTAACCTACCAAGAATCCCTTTGAGAGTGAATCACTCTTGGATGCAAACTTCTTTATTCAAGTCAAAGGTGCAAAGTTTGATTCAGCATGTACTCTCCCTCAGGGTCTCTGCATGCATGAAATGGGAGTTTTTAGTACTAAAATTGCAAGACGTAATTAGAGAATGTGGCATAGCTTTCTCTAGGATTCTCAATGCTGCTAAGCATGAAGCTCAACAATGTATATCCTTCATGGCTGAAAGGGTTGATTCCGGACAGTTACTTTCTCAAGGAGAGTATGCTCAGTTTTGTAAGGCATATAAATGTTTGGAGTTAATTGAGAATCAGGCTATTAAGTCTTCTAAAGTAAGAGCTAGATGCACTAAAGTGAATGATCTGCATGCAAACTCTAGATGCTTTTTTGATTTTCTTCGATTCAAGCATCTTAAGGATATGATTTCACATCTTGAAGTTGATGGCTCAGTCGTCAATGATGGGAATGCCATTGCTTCGATTTGCTCGGAGCATTTTCGGAATTTGTTTGCAGCTTCTTATAAATCTGATGACGCTTGGTTTGAAGCACTTCATGCATCTTTGGCATACATTCCCCGACTTCTTGACTCTCAGATGGCTGCTTCGTGTGAGAAGAATATATCTGAGGAGGAGGTTTTCATGGCTCTTCAATTAATTAAAAATGGGAAGGCACCAGGCTTGGATGATATCACGAAAGAGTTTGTGATAGCTTTCTGGCCTCTTCTAAAAAATCTGATCCTAGATGTATGCAATGAAATATGGAAGGATCAAAAGATGCCACATTCATTTAAAATGGGAAAGATCAAACTTATTCAAGATGGAGGTTCCTAGGCGCATTGGGGATTGGAGGCCCATTACAATGATGAGCATTATCTATAAAATATTTGCTAAAGTATTTGCATTGAGGCTTAAATGTATTATTCATAAGATAGTTCATCCTTCTCAGATTGGGTTCGTACATCAAAGATCAATTTATGATAACATCTTACTCACTCAACTTTTGATGGAGCATACATCATTATCTGATCAGGAAGCAATTGGCATGCAGATTGATTTTGAAAAAGCTTTTGATTTAATTCGTTGGGACTTCATTGTTGTAGTGCTCAAAAAACTAGGTTTTGGTGTCAGGTTCTCTAGGCTCATCTACACAACTGACACAAGATAGTGCTTCGCAAGTGGAATTGAATGGAAGACTTTCTGCACCATTTCCAATTGAGCGTTCTGTAAGACAAGGTTGTCCTTTAAGTCCATTATTTTATGCTTTAGCATTGTCACAAATGTTTTATCTCCTGGAAGCGAAGGTGAACTCGCAATGTATTCATGGCATCTCTCTATGGGGTTCAGCAAATTGCAGTGGGCTTTGCAGATAATACCTTTATCTTTGCAAAAGCTGAGAGAGAAAATATTAAGAACATACTAGATTCTCTGGCCCCTTTTTCTCAAGCATATGCATTAAAGATTAATATAAGAAAATCAGCGATTATTAATATTTCTGCACAAAATTTTCAAGCTATAGAATGGGAAAGCCCTAAAATTGAAAGGGGTGTTATCTTCAGGCATTTGGGGTATCCTTTAGGTGTTGGTGTTCCTATTAAGGATAAAATTGATTGGGTTCTGCGCAGAGTTAAGTGTAAAATGGACAAGTGGTTTGCCTCACAGTGGCCATTGCATGCGAGGATAAGGATTGTACAAGCTTTTATGCAACCATATGTTATGTATTATTTACTGTTGTTAGATTGGAAAAAGAATCAGTTGCATATCTTTGATAGACTGATAAAGGCTTTTCTTTGGAGCAAAAGGCATAATCGGGCTTTGGTCCTTTCATCATGGAAATATGTATGTCAACCCAAAGATAAAGGTGGACTTGGAATTTCGAATTTGCATGCTCACTTAATGGCTAGAAGAACAGCTTTTATTATGCGCATTGTCTCCTCTCATACACCATTATGGACTCCCCTTTTCTGGAAATTTGTGGAAAATGCAGATGTGAAGTTCAAGGGAACCTAGAAGCTTGATGCTTGGAATAAGTTCTTCTCTCATGCTCCGCTTCAGACTTCTTTGCATACGATCAATATTTTGCTTTGTCACTTTAAAAGTACACTTTCTACCTTGCGGTGGAATGGAAGACAGCGCTATGTTGGAACTCTCTTGCTTCAGTATCGCCTTATTGGTCATTCTTATCAAATCCGCCTATTGCACTTTCTTTAGGAGCCGTGGGAAGATATTTCAATAATAAAGGCATAGACTCAGTTGCAAAATTCTATGACTCCAAATGGGAGATACTTCCCTTCTCAGTTCTACGGAAAACTTATGCTCTGGGAGCAGCTTATAGGTCTAAATGGCTTCAAATAGTTTCTTTCCTGCAACAATATCAAATTCCTCTTTCGGTTGATGCAATTGACCCATGGCGTGATTGGTTACTTGCAAAGCATACTAGATGGTGGGCTGGTAAATCAAACATGTACTATCGCACACTAATTGCTTCTGATAGTATTGCTTGTCAATGTAATCGGAGATGGAATCTTAAAAAAACTACTTCTTGGTGGTGTTCAAGATTTAGTTCCATATGGGAGTCCTCGTTCACTTACAAAATGAAAATTTTCATGTGGAGAACTTTTGCTGGTCATTTCACATTAGAGGCATTCCTGAGTAAACATGGACTTCAAGGTGTAAGGTGTCCACATTGTGCTTCCTATGCTGAAAATATGCCCCATGCATTCTGGTCATGCGCGCATATACAAAAATGGTGGAATACTCCTTTTTTATTTTCCATTTGGAATACAAAACCCACCAAATTTGGTTGCACTTTCTTACTGTTTGACAGCACAAATACTGCGGAAGACTGGATTAAAAGAAGATATGTCTTTCTACTGCTTCGTAACATTTGGATGCTAAGAAACTTCAAGATGTTTAAGAACAAGATGCAGGAACCCGCCTTTTCTTGGCAATATTGTAAAACTCAACTGTGGCTTGACATACTTGTTATGTCCTCTGCAGATAGAACCACGATTGCTACATTGCTGAATGCATTTTGACATAAATGCGGCCCTTCCGGAGTCTTCATAGTCGATCTACACTAGATGATATAGATAGGGAATAGGGAGAAGATTCTCCCTGTTTGTGCACTTGTACATAATTTTCCTCTCATGCAATAAAGTGACCATCTCCACAAAACACACACACACACACACACACATATATATATATATATATATATATATATATATATATATATATATATATATATATATATATATATATATATATATATATATATATATATATATATATATATATATATATATATAGATACATACGTACGTACGTATGTATGTATGTATGTATGTATGTATGTATGTATGTATGTATGTATGTATGTATGTATGTATGTATGTATGTATATATATATATATATATATATATATATATATATATATATATATATATATATGTGTGTGTGTGTGTGTGTGTGTGTATGTATGTATGTATGTATGTATGTATGTATGTATGTATGTATGTATGTATGTATGTATGTATGTATGTATGTATGTATGTATGTATGTATGTATGTATGTATGTATGTATGTATGTATGTATGTATGTATGTATGTATGTATGTATGTATGTATGTATGTATGTATGTATGTATGTATGTATGTATATATATATATATATATATATATATATATATATATATATATATATATATGTGTGTGTGTGTGTGTGTGTGTGTGTATGTATATATGTATGTATGTACGTACGTACGTACGTATGTATGTATGTATATATGTATGTATGTATGTGTGTATGTATGTATGTGTGTATGTATGTATGTATGTATGTATGTATGTATGTATATATATATGTATGTGTATGTGAGTGTGTGTATGTGTATATATATATTTTTTGGGGGAAAAGACGATTTATTTCATCAAAGAATAAGATACAAGAATGCAAGTAGGGAGACTAATCGCCCTATTCGGAGCAAAGAACGAGGAATACGAGTCCGTGCAAAGGACCTACAACACTAAACTAACAAAAACGATCCTCATTATATTCTACATGTTCGGAAAACCATCCTCGAATGCAGGTTCAAATGGCCTCCACAAATGAAGCGTAATCGGGCCTGTCCACAAAAAGCATTGCAGCTATATCCAATCTTAAGTGTGCTTTACATAGTTTCCAAGAGAAATTTTGAACGAAAATTTTGTTTCCAAATATTTTGGCATTTCTCAGCATCCATATGTTCCAGAGAAGTAGAAATATACATCTCTTTCTTACCCAAGTCTGAAATAGCGTGCTCATTATCAAAGAGCAAAAAAGTGCAATCTTCCTTGGTGGGTTTTCTGTCCCAAATAGGAAACAAGAATAAAGTGTTCCACCATCCCTGAATTCGTTGGCACACCCAAAAAGCATGCCTCATATTTTCAGCATATGACGAACAATGCGGGCACAGGGTGCCTTGTAAGCCATACTTGGAAAAAAAGCCCCAAGAGTAAAATGGCCCACAAAGATCCTCCACATGAAAATCTTCATCTTACCAAATGCTATGGAATCTTGAACGCCACCATGAAAGATGCTTTCGAAGCTTCCATCTGGAATTACATTGAGAGGCAATACTATCCGAGAAGAGAAACGAATAGTAAAAGTTACTAGCTGTACTTGTCCACCACCTTGTATGTTTTGCAAGTAACCAATCTCTCCCGGGGTTTGATGTATCAATAGACAAGGGCATTTGAAATTGGTGCAGGAAAAAGTGATAGTTGAATCCATGTGGACCTATACGCTGCTCCTATCGAATACTTTTTCCTAAAAAACGGAAAAGGTGGCAAGTCCCACTTAGAATCATAGCATTTTCCAATAGAATCATAGCATTTTCCAATAGAATCAATCCCCTTATTATTCAAATATCTAGTTGCTGCTCCCAAGGAGTGAGCAATAGGAAGATTCGACAAAAAAAACCAGTAGGGAGAGACAATTAAGCAAAAGAATTCCCTACATAATGCTGTCTTTCATTCCATTTCAAATACGATGTAGCCAATTTGAAACTTCTCAAAAGGAAGTTCAATGCGGGCAAGGAAGTATATAGTGGCGTGTGAGAAAAAAACTTATTCCAAGCATCTAATTTCCGAGTCCTCTTAAAACTGACCTCTGCATTTTCTATAATCTTCCAAAAAATCTCAAGCCAGAGAGGGCTATGAGCAGATGTGACCCGCATTATAAAGGCTTCCCGTCTAGAGATTGTGTGAGAATGTAGATTCAGGATTCCTAGACCACCATTAGCCCTGGGTTGATAGACAGTTCCAAGTCAAAAGCACCAGTGCACGATTATGCTTTTTTTCCCACAAAAAGTTTTTAAGCAAACATTCAAAATCTCTAATGTGGCATTTTTTCCAATCCAAAAGCAATAAGTAATACATAATGTAAGGTTGCAAGAAAGCTTGTACAATTCTTACCCTTGCATGTAATGGCCACTGCGAAGCATGCCACATACCTGTTTTACATTTAATTTTATGCATCACCCATTCAATCTTATCTTATCTTATACATTAATACCCAATGGGTACCCAAGATGTCTGAAAACAGTACCCTTCTCAATTTTAGTTCCTTCCCACCTTGAAAATCTTGCGCAGAGATATCAACAAGTGCTGATTTTTTCTTATTTATATACAAAGCCGATGCTTCAGAGAAAAGTGCCAAAGTATCTATAATACTGTCCACATTTTCCTTATCAGCTTTTGCAAAGATAAAAGTGTCATCAGCAAAACCGACCGCAATTTACTGAACCCCATGAAGAGAGATACCATGAATATATCGCGAATTCATTTTGGCCTCCAATAAAAAGAACATAGGCGAAGAGGCTAAAGCATAAAGAAGAGGACTTTAAGGGCAGCCCTCACGCATCGATCGTTCAATAGGGAACGCCTCTGTAAGTCTTACATTTATTTCCACATGAGAGGCACTGTCTTGAGCCAAGATATAAATCAAGCGGTGGAATTTGATTCCAAATCCAAGTCTTCTAAGCACTATGGCAATAAAGTCCCACCGTTAACGATCAAAGGCTTTCTCGAAATCAACTTGCATACCAACCACTTGTTGATTGGAAAAAATAGCATGCTCCATCAATAACTGGGTAAGGAGAGTCTCAACGCAAAAATTATTGCAAAAATTTTATAAATTATACTCATCATCGTGATAGGTCTCTAATCCCCTATCTTTTTAGGGACATCCAATTTACGAATAAGTTTAACCTTGCCTAGCTTGAATGAGTAAGGCATTTTTTCTTCCGCCCATATATGATTACAAACCTCCAGGAGCAAAGTTTTAAGAGAAAGCCAAAAAACCATCACAAATTCCTTTGTAATGCCATCCGTTCCCGGTGCCTTTCCATTTTTGAGGAGTTTAAGGGCCATCTTCTTCAGATATACTTTTTTTCACAACCAACAGCCATATGCGAATCAAGTGCTTGTGGAGTAAAAGCAAGTAATTCCTACAGAGACGTGAACCAGACCTCATCTACTTTATACACACATATACATCTCTCTCTCTCTCTCTCTCTCTCTCTCTCTCTCTCTCTCTCTCTCTCTCTCTCTCTCTCTCTCTCTCTCTCTCTCTCTCTCTCTCTCTCTCTCTCTCTCTCTCTCTCTCTCTCTCTCTCTCTCTCTCTCTCTCTCTCTCTCTCTCTCTCTCTCTCTCCATCGATGGACACCCTATCAAATAGGGATATGCGGCCTATAAGGCAACACCATACAAGGAGTCACCACTTAGAGGAGCAGTATGGAACTGCAACGGAGCACTTTGGACACAGCGAGACCGATTGGAAGAGATCTTAGACACCCATGACTTTGCTTGCATCACTGAGACCCATGAGAGCACAGAACGGGGCCTACCTCGTATTGCCGATTTTCGCGGGGAATCTACATTCAGAAACACGACGAGACAGAGCAGAGCACGAGGATCAGGAGGCGTAGCTATCATATTTAGACAGGAGATACAAGGACGGATCCATATCATAGGAAGAGATGAGGAGGCACGATACATGTGGGTCCCCATGGAGATAGCCCTAGAGAGCTGGGTTTACATTGCCATATGCTACTTTCCACCAGGTGGATCGAGATATGCAGGATTGGACCATGGGGGATCGACTCGGGACAGGGACTCACCATACATAGCATTATCGAATCAGATTCTACATTACAGCACCCTTGGTGAGGTCTTCCTTATGGGGGACTTCAATGGCCGCACCAAGTCACGTCAGTGCGAGTCATATGACATGGACCTTCCAAAGGTCTTCCTTATGGGGGACTTCAATGGCCACACCCAGTCACGTCAGTGCGAGTCATATGACATGGACCTTCCACAGACGCCTGCTTGAGTCATACCATACCACCTGGGTGTGAGATGAGTATAGGTAGTAGTGTGTGAGGATGAAGAAGAAGAAGAAGAAGATTTTCTGAGCATGTGCTCAATATATGTGAGCTAGCTCGTGCGTGAAGTGAATGGTAGTGTGTGGGATGAGTGTCATGAGCGGATGTGTGTGGGTGTTCCCTTTGAGGGATAGTTCGAGAAGTGTGATCTGCTCCATTGGGTATAGGTGGGATGGTGAAGGAACTGAGAATGTGGGTGGCCTGCCTAGGTACCATGATATAATCGACGATACTCTCTTCTCCATCTGTAACTGAGTTTGGTAGGCATGTCAATCCCTTCGAGGTCGGCCACTGATCCATCGCGTTATAGATAACAAGATGATGTCGAGAGCCTTGTCTACACTGGTGGGCACCATAGAGTGGGTTCTTCGGGACAAAGACCTCACATGGATCCTTGTCGTTCATGGCATTGAATTCTCCCTTGAGCAAGAATTCCCCTGGTGTAGAGTTCTCCATTATCTCCTATGATTAACAGGTATAATGTGAGCCCTCTAACTTGTGTCTCAAGTGCGATGATCTAATCTTTTACTGAAGTCCATCTCTAGACCCTCTCGTAGTGTGGTGACATGTACACTCTGTGTGTGTAGAATCCCGTTGGAGACCATGCACCCGCTCTTATCGGGGCTGTCATGTGTCTCCGTCAACAAGATAGTATCCCTGTTTGTGCTCACCTCTTCAAGCCTCTGTGGATGTCCATAAGTCTCCATTGAAGTTCCACACTACAAGATGTATCTCCTCGAATATCTCAGAGGCCTTGAATACCTAAAGGATGGCCTTGCCATCAATGATGACTCGACCTTCTTTGTATGAAGCTTTCTTCCCCTCTTTAAAAGCCTCGTGTACTCTTAGCATGTATGTGTGGCGATGTGCTACTTGAATGGATGTGAGATCATCATCTAGGCAAACAGGTGGGTCTTCAAGCCCTCTTAATATCACTCTTGCAAAGGAAGGTAGATCTTACCACTTCGGAGGGGAAGTGCAAAATAAGAGCTCTCTTCTTTGAAAGGTCTTTTCCCACTCTCCAAGATTTAATGAGCGGGAGGGCTTCTGCTTACTTGTAACCGAGCTTCTTGCATAGTGTCTTCTCATCCATCTCGAGAGTGGAATTCTCTTTCTCTAATATACCCCTGACATGCAGGTTAAGACCTCGGGCTTGTCTAGTCCTCTGTTCCTCAATGGTAGTATGTACAATGAGGGCTTTTTTTGTGCTTCTTCTTTCACAGCTTTTTTGACGTTTTTCCTCACTACTTCGGCCCATCCTTCTTTGGTTGCCTCTAGCTTGGTGTCAATGCTTGAGGTCAAAGCTACAGTGAACTCCATTTTAAGAGCTTCCTTTGCGTTTGTTCTAATTTCACCTTCTTCGAGGGTGAGGGATGCAATCGAGGCTTTGAGGAGCTCAACTTGTTCCTCCATGGCTTTTTTCTCTTCTACCTAATCTTTTCCCCTCTTGAGCCATTTCTCTCTCTCCTTCTCTGGTTCATGCTCTTTGTTGAAGCCTTCCACTTTTCTCTCGAGTTTGGAGATGCGTTTGATGATGGAGGTGATGGTCGAGTCCATTGTTCTCTTGTTGTCTTTGATGATGACATTAAGTTTATCCTCCATTCTTGTTAGACCCTCCGATTTGGCCATTGTCGATGCTTGTGGACAGCTTATCTTCAGGCTTTCATATGCTGATTTGGGCTCCAACACATATAGATGAAGATATCTGATCTGCTTCCATTAGCGTTTCCTTTGTCCAAAGGGTAGGGTTTTGGGAAGGTCGGGTAGCATGCAAAATAGGGTTTCGGGCAACATGCAGGTACAGTTAGGGTTAGGGTTTTGTGTTCAGCAGTACAACAAAGTTAGGGTTTTCAAGCAGCATGTAGGGTTTTTGGGAGAGGAAAGAGTATGGCTGCATGTTGGATAGAAGAAAATGGTGGCAGGCAGGTTAAGGGATTCGTGTGTGTGTGTGTGTGTGTGTGTGTGTGTGTGTGTGTGTGTGTGTGTGTGTGTGTGTGTGTGTGTGTGTGTGTGCGCGTGTGTGTGTGTGTGTGGAGAGAGAGAGAGAGAGAGAGAGAGAGAGAGAGAGAGAGAGAGATTTTGTTAACACTGATAAAAGTACAGGAATGTAGAGCAGGTTATATTGAAATTCTTTGCTCAATGAATCTAGAAAGGAACGAGAATTACTTGATCTTCCAGTGATGCAAGGCGCTTCTTTGATTGATCTCTATCACGCTTAACTTCAGCAAACTCTGCGAGCATGGACTTTTTCTCCTTTGTAATAGTTTCAAGTTCTTGCTTCAAAGATTTGTTCATAGTTTTTAGATGAACAATCTGAGTCTTTAGTGGTGCTGAAGTATTGTCTTGCATCTGATGATCATGCTGGTCTAAAAGCCAAAAAGGATTCCCTCTTAAGTTGTGAGTTGGACTTCATCATACTGATAGAGTCAAACTTTCTATACCAGTTTTGGATGATGTCTCTGGATTCCGCTTGAAATCAGGCCGTGAGAGTTGTGCTTCATCTGTCAAGTCATTGAACTGGACATTTCGTGATGCTGTCCTTCTATCCAATGTTGCACCAGCGCCTTGAGGTAAATAGATTTTCTGTGAATGAGATGGTGCTGGTGAGGAAGATGTTTCTCGTTTTCTCTCCTTCTGTGAGATGCCTCCATCTAAAGCCTGAGACGAAATAGAAAATATGAATTTAAAAGATAATTTAGATTTCAAAACTTTTATCCAATCTACGATCTACTGTGGGGTAAATAGAAGATCAGCATAACTGTAGTGTTTATCTGTATACCTAAATTTTAACTTTTCAATGTACTTGTGACACCAAATAATATCGAAGTGCAACTGTGGAATATCTGTTGTGAATTTCATCTCATAATATCAAGTGGAACGCAAAGCTTACGGCATTATTAAAATTGGACATCAACCCACTGCAGACTTACTTTATAATTTGAAGGAGGTGGCATGTAAGAGTAGAGATTGCCTGGGAATCGAAAGATCATTCTACCTTGAAGGAAGAAAGATCATTCTACCTTGAAGGAAGAACGATCATTCTACCTTGAAGGAAAAGACCACAGAAAAATTACGAGTATCTAAATGCCATATCGGCTTCAAAAAATTCCAAGGCTTAATATGGGGGATGCATCCTTGTAACACAATAGAATTCTCACATTGATGTGTAGGCACGATTTTAGCTCTCTCATTTGCTACATCCAGGTTCCCTTCCTTCAGGAAGTGCATGGCTGGGAGTTGGTGCTCACTCTATGCAGATTGGTGTCCATGTCATATTCTTGGTAAGAAGCTCGGTTGTACTAATGTTTGGGCATGTAATTCATAGGAAAGGCATTGTTGGTTCTATTAGTGTCGAATGTGGCTGTCTCGTTTAACTTGTGTAGTGTTTTTGATTCGAGAAATTTCCTTCCCCCAACAGTGTAATGTGTTGGCTTACTTTGGTCATCTTGTTTTTTGTTCTTATTACAGTGCTCCCTTTCCCCACCATCTTGGTCATTCTCACTAAAAATGGAAGCTCACTTCCCTTGTGGTCCACCCATTCGAGGGTACAGATTTGACATGCCTGGTGGGACCAAAAGGGACCAGTGATACTGTTCAGTTTGTCATATGACCAAGATCCGCTCTTGATACAGCTCCTTTTGTCTGATACACACTCTTAAAACACTACAAATGGCATATCGGATACTCTCCACCCTAGGAGGAGAAAATGGCTCAACCTTGTGAGGACCTTTCAATGCTCCTTCTCCATGTCAACATCCACTTCCAGAGCTGTGTAGAGCTTCTTCAAAAGACGGATCACCATATACAATGATTTATGGCTCTATGCAAGTCCTGGAGTCTTTAGGGCATGCAGGACATCTCAATGCTTCTCCTCTCCATGACTCCAGATGAATTGGTTGACAATTGGTTTGACAACAACTATTTCATAATGTAGAACCAAATGACCATGAACTTCATTGAGACTACTAAACTTGCAAATTCGATGGAATGAACCTTGAATGAACTCGAGAATCTCAAGTTCCGGGCTGAAGAGACCTTTCCGAAGCTCCACACATGAGCAAAAGCAATATTAGCAAAATTGTTAAATACGCTCGAGGAGTTCTTCATGAACAAGTGGTTCGAGAATACCCTTCCTCTCATGAGGCAAAAGAAGCTCATGAAGCTACTACTGCCTGGCTCCACATTGGAAGAGTTCATCTTGGTGTCTACAAGGATTGAGAAAGCCAGGATGCAATTCTCACGAGGAGGCATGGTTGTTTAAGAGGTGAGCCAACCATCGATCTTTGGCATGTGCTGGAGACCTTAAAGATGCAACACTCAGCTGTCCACGAAAGGATCCCATGGCTCAACTAAGGAAGGGACTGATGGACTCCAGGTCAGGGAGAGACAGACAACTCTTTAGTGTATTGCTTTTAGCGAAATTGTGCAACATTCTAGTGGCAGGCACCCATGCCCCTTGTCTCCATGTACTTTCATGCCCAAAAATCAATTAACTCATTCTTATCAATGCATACATGCATTTGTCCTATCATAATCAACCAATCATAATACTATGTGTATCTTCCAATCTACAAATATATCTTTGAAGAGAACTATTAATGAATGCTTCCTTGAATTTCCATGTGCAAATAAATGCATAAATACTCATTCTTTAATCTATCAAGAAATCCATTAAAAAAAACAATAAAAGAAAATTCACATCTAATCTATCATGATAGACTAGCTATCAATAACAACTTTTTCCTTTCTTCTAATTCATTTACTGAGACAATCTTAGAGATTAAGTGATAGTTATGATTCTAAATAAAGATCAAAGTAAGGAAAATTATTTCTAATTGAGATGAAATCACCTCCTTAAGCATCTATGAGAAGATAAGAAAACAAATCAAGCCTCAAAGAGTTCTCACAATTCCACTCAGTCAACTTACAAGCTCTGTACAGATAGTCAAATCGAAGCAAAAGTTGGCAAGTATCCTATCACTGGAAAGCTTTTGAAGCAAGGAGTCTATAGGACTTTGAATTTTTCAATTTGGATATTCCTAGACAAAGTTATGGTCAAATAAGTGAGCCTAGGTAGGTGTTTCAGAGGACCAAATCAGAGAATATACTCTCTTTTTTTTTCTCCTCCTCTCCATTTCGACTTCCTCATAGAAGAAGCGTGCGCGCAGTGGATCTATCCCACATGGACTTCATTTGGGGCCCAAGAGGCCTTTATAAGGCACGCTGAACTCATATTATGCATGTCTCATGAGGAGAGAAATCAAACGAATGCTCTCTACCTTCTCCACCTCACGTGAACGTGAACGCAATGGGGTTAAGAATACCTGTGAAGAATAAACATACCTGATGAATGGGTTTGTTTGAGTCAAGCATCTAATTTTTTTTTTTATGTGTGTTTTGACATTACTAGAACCAATACATGATTTGATTTTGCAAACAAATATCCTCTTGATTGATGATCTATTGCAACTGAATGACTTGATTACTATTGAAGCCATATATTTATCCCTACTACTCCATTGAAATGTTTTAATTATAGACAAAAGGTAGTTCAAATGCATAGAAAGAATCATGACAATACATTGAAATCATTTTTTGTAACATGAAAGGGTATTGCTGCATGTTGTTGTATTCATAAATTTATGTATAAAGATCCAATTATCATGAAAATTTGTATGGTGGTAGACGATTAAGTTCTTTACATACTCACCAATTTTCATGTCTTTTGAAGTTTTTTTGATAGGTCAAATAGTTAAAAAGGTTCAGATCTGTTGTAACAAAAGTTACCCTTTGGAAGGTTTAGAGGGATAACTTTGTAGGGACATATCTCCTCATGGGAGTGTCCAATTTCTTGTTGGTCTTGAAAGCCTATAACGTATAGTGTTTGCTTCCCAAATTTCATGAACCTTGGAATCTTGAATAAAGAGAAAAGTAAAAATCTCTTTGGTCATTGTGCCGGGATGTTTCTCTTTTAATTTGTTGCAGGTGTGTAGAAACTTGGGTGTTTCTCTTTATTGCATTGTCCAAATGATATGAATTTTTTACATGAGCTTGGAAATAGTGTTGTCATGCACGTGTGTAAATTTCATATGATTTGGATAAGTTTTAATGGTTATAGTGTCTATTTTAGTTCTCTGGTACCGCTGCCAAGGACTCGCGAGAGAAGTGCGCAGAGATGTGGCGATTATGCCATTGCTCTTTGATGAAATGTTCCATTAGGATAAATCCTTTTGTACATGTTTGCCAACTATTGCATCTTGTTGCCATTTGAAGTGAATTGGATTTAATTTGGGGAGTCTATGGATGCAATATTTCCTCTAGTTTAGTTTCTGAGTCATACAAAATGTATAGGTATTATAGACACACTATTTTGCTTGTTTCTCTCATATGAGAAATGGTCTTGCAATGAAATTGGTATACTTATAGATTCTTAGTCAAGCTTTCAAATGCGCCAAATTTCATTAAATTTAGAGTTCATTCGATCAGTCTACATGGTGGTTCTTGGGAGCTATGTATCACTCCAAGGACCTCCTCTACATAGATATAGGTTTGCAGAGTTTTGGTCATAAATGCATGTTCATAGATCCAATTGAATTGATTCCACTTGGAGGTGAAGGACAACGTCTAGGGCTACGTGGATACTAAAAATCATTAGTTTTGGAGATTTTTGGTACACTTTTTGACATAAGAAGTTAAGGGAAGTCATCAAAGACCTCAAATTGTAATTTTTTAGGGAAAATCACTTGGATTTAGCGTGTATTAGACTTGTAGTTAGTATAGGCTCATTTATAATCATTTTTGGAAATGTATAAATCTTGTATAGCTTGTTCAGGGCGCTTATCATCGGATGTATTTTAAGATTTGCCATAACTTGTATAGTTATGTAAAGTTGTATAGGACATGGGGATTGAGTGAGGTTTGTCTTTTCTAGATATATGGGATTGAGAGAGGATTTAGAATACATCTTTTTAATTCATGTTTTTGCATTAACGAATCATTGACTAGGAGTATTGTTAATTAGGTATTGCATTTTGCATTCAAATGACTTATCACTTATGTTGTTTGTTTAGAATGAATTTGGATGAGACTCAAACTCCCATGGATGAGGTCGAACTTGAGCGGCCTTACACTACGGGGGATTGAAGCTCTCAATGCCAAGGTTAGAGGCATGAAGGATACTCTTCAGATGATCCTCGAAGCAATTAAGAAACGAGAGGTGCCGCCAGTCAGTACACCAATGGAGATGGACCATCTAGTTCGAAGATGCCACTTACAAATGTGGGGGCGTATGCTAGTAGAGAGATCAAGTGGCAAGTAAAGGACTTGAATCCACCAAAATACCTTGGACAGGTTAGTGCTAGGACGTTAGATGCAGTAGAGCGGTGGAAAGTAAGTGGGAGCAATGCTTCCGGCTTTGCAATATTGAGGATGAGAAATAGAAGATCCAGCATGCCACCTATAGTTTGATGGATGTTGCTCATCGGTGGTGGAGGAAAATAGAGCCAGACAAGATAGAACCAACCACTTGGGTAGATTTCAAGGTCATATTTTACAATAATTTTGTTCCTCCATATGAGTGTACTAGGGCTCTAGATACCTTGTCTTTCCTATAGTAAAGACAACTTACAGTGCAGGAATATGCATATAAGTACAAGGAAATCTTATTGAAGATTCCAGATCAAGTTCCAGATTTTCTTCAGATGCATAAGTTTGTGCTTGGGCTTAGGAAGACGTTGCGCCTTCTTGTAGATTCAAGAAGCCCATACCGTTAATTCCAACACCTAATAGACAAATGAATTTTATTCAGACTTCGAACCGTGGCAAGAGAAAAGTAAGTGCTGCCTCCATGGCTGATAGAGCTTTTCAACGATCCAATATGACAGAGAAGCAAAAAGAAAAGGCTCCCCATGACTGCCTCTGTTATGAATGCCTAGATCGGCATGCTTATAGGATGTGTTCGAAGAAGAAGAAGAAGATATCTGCAACAATGGTGGTGGAGAGGAAGCAATCCTCAGTGTTTATTTGCATCATCTCCTTCAGATTTTGTTCTTCTAGCTACAGACACTAAGATGGATCCTCCATCTAAAAATAAAAAACCCATCTTGAATATAAAAGTCACTAAGAAGGTTAAGAATGTTTCAGATGTGGTGTTATCCCAAGTTGCTCAGAAAGGGTATCAGTACCGAGCTGGTAGGCATGGGTGGGGAAGTTAATGGCCATCTCATTAATATTTTATTTGACACAGGATTGACACATAACGTTATTAACTCTTCTCTAGTGAAGAAACTAAAGCTGAAGACTACTCCATCTGAATACACCTATAGAGTAGAGTTTGGAGATAGGAAGGGATCTAAGACATGGGATCGACAAGTTGCCTGATTACCAGGCTAGATTCACGCTTATAAAGATGAGCTAGATTTCGAGATCGCGAGGTTGGTTGGATTTGATCTCATTCTCAGTAAACAGTGGCATGCAAGCAAGTAATAGACTATTGATTTTCGGATTTGATCATAATGGTCGCCGCATCATTCTCCGTGGAGAGCCTGACGTTAAAATGTACATACGAGCATCTATCTCTACGATGGTAAAAGAAGAGTGTAAGTATCTTTATTTCTTATATTTTGAGCATAAAGAATTGTTAAGTTTACAGATCCAAACTAGTTTGGAAGCTCAGTTAGATTCTAGAATGAAAACTAAATTTCAACACTTGTTTCTTTCAGAGCTTCCTTCAAGTCTTCCACCTCACATAAAAGTGGAGCATAGGATTGAGCTAGTATCGGGAGCGCATCCACCAGCTAGACAGCCATATCGAATGAGGCTACAAGAGGAGGCAAAAGTACGTTGTACGGTCGAGGAATATCTCGACAAAGGACTCATGAGGTCTAGTTATTCACCTTTTACGGCCCTAGTTCTTTTGCTTCACAAAAAGGATGGATCCATCAGAATGTGTATAGACTTTAGAGCATTAAATAAAGTTATAATAAAGCACAGATATCGGATGCCTCACATCGATGATATTCTGGATGCACTAGGCGGTGTTATTGTATAAAGTAAAATAGACTTAAAAGGTGGGTATCATCAAATAAGAGTTAAGGACGATGATGTACATAAAACAACTTTTTGTACTAGATTGGTCATTATGAGCATCTTGTAATGCCTTTTGGTTTGACTGATGCGCCAGTTACTTTTGGTTTGGCTGATGCGCCGGCTACTTTTGGTTTGACTGATGCACAAGCTACTCTTATGATGCTCATGAATGATATTTTTCGTCCTTTTATTGATGAGTTCGTCGTTGATTTTGTAGATGATCTGTTGGTTTACAATAAGAGTTTGAAAGAACATAAATGTCACTTGCGTACAGTTTTTCAAATGTTAGATGAGAATATTTTGTACGTCAACCCACAGAAGACACAGTTATGTTTATATGAGGTTGAGTACTTAGGACATATAATTTCCGCAGATGGAATTATAATGGATCCACGGAAAGTTTCTCTGATCGTGAGTTGGCCGATTCCTCAAAAATGAGTGCCAGTTGCCATCATTCTTAAAATTATCGGGCTTCTATAGGAAATTCATTGCTAGCTATTCACACATAATTGGGACATTGACAGATCTGAATCAAAAGTTTGTGTGGACTAGTACACAACAGAAAGCATTTGACACATTGAAATAAGCAGTTTCATGTGCCCCAATTTTATTAGTGGTAGATCCCCAAAAACCTTTTGAAATAGAAACCAATGCTAGCGGCATCGTAGTTGGTGCAGATTTGATTCAAGATGACAGACCAGTAGCTTTCGAAAGTAAGAAACTTTCTCGAGCTCAGAGAAACTTGCCTGTTCATAAACAAAAATTATATGTAATAATTCATGCTATGAAGTTTTGGAGACACTATTTATATGATGCAAGTTTTAAAGTATACACAGATCATCACACATTGAAGTATTTATATTCCCAGCCTCATCTTCGGGGTAGACAAGCTAGATGGGATGAGCTAATGCAAGAATTTAACATGGAAATTCTATATAGAAAAGGAAAAATGAATATAGTTGGAGATGCATTATCTTGTATTTTGCATCAGATTAGCTTCACACTTCCTAACACTGATTTAATCCAAGAGATCAAAGATTCACATATTGAAGATGATTATTGTCAGTCTATAATTAATAAGTTGCCAAAAAATAATCAAGATAAAGCATTTTCTAATTTTCAAGTGGAGCAAGGTTTGCTCAAAAGAAAAGGAAAGATTTGTCTCCCTAATTACCAAGAAGGGAAGTTTAGAAAATATATATATATATTTTTTTTTTATAACCACGATGTACCTTATGCAAGAGATCTCGGTATTGAGAAAACTTTGCAGTTGATTAGACTACCACAACTTTCTCTTGCATATACACTCTTGGAGCACCTCCGTTCATCCTTCTAAGTGCACTTTCTTCGGCATCCCCGACTCTAGTTCCTCTTGTCCCTATATCTTCGTCTATCCCACCTCACTCTACTTCGCAAGCACCCATGGTATCACCATCCTCATCTACTCCTTGCTCATCAACAACCCCATGGCCCACACTACTTTTCCCAAAGGGTCCCTCCTACACACCTCCTCCCCTGACATGCCCTTCATTCGATAATAAGAGGTTCTTCAACTTTTTCCATCTATTTGGTTTCTATGATATCTTAGTTCAAGGTTCTCCTTTGATGTATTCGGATGTATCCTGCTTTTCGAATGATTGTTCCATTTTGTATCACCCTCTTTGGCACTTTTGACGGGAAGTTGAACATTGTGTATCCGGACAATTGTAGCACATTTTGTATTAGGTGGTTACATATTTTGTATTGCCTCCTAGATATGATGTAGATAGTATTTTTTATGGTTTGGATTGGACATGGGTTTTTTGTGGTACCACTATGGCCTCTGTGGCAATCTAATAATAAGTGCTCTTGCTGGTCTTCTTCTTCTTCTTCTTCTTCTTCTTCTTCTTCTTCTTCTTCTTCTTCTTCTTCTTCTTCTTCTTCTTCTTCTTCTTCTTCTTCTTCTTCTTCTTCTTCTTCTTCTTCTTCTTCTTCTTACCCTCTTCTGCATAGGTTCTTTTTTCGTCTTCTTCTTCTCCTACCTAGGTTGTCTTTCTCCAACTCTCATGAAAGATGTCAAGCTATGGAGATGACTTCACTCCAAGGAAGTCCGATCTCAAGATGGCATTAGGATACAAAACAATCTTTCTAATCCTCTTTGCAACATGGTGGACAATTTGGGCCGATGATCTTGTCCGTGGTTATCTCCGTATTTGTTTTCTCTTCTAGTTCTCTTTTCACTGTTCTCACATGATGCGAGCACTCCATACCGGTTACTCTCTCCATCCTCCCATCCTCCAAAGCTTACTTCTCTTGATCATTGTTCCTCTTCATGGGAATCTCCTCTCATCCTCTCTGGTTCCATGCTCTCAAAGACAAAGAGCCCTTTAGAGGTAGGCACCTGTAGAGCCCCAATTGCTACGTTTTATATTCAATTGTACTTGTTGTACTTGTAGATGGTACTCGTGTGCTTCAAGGTACTTTGTACTAGAAAAGGGTACTTGATGGGTACTTCTGAACTTGTACATGAAAGCAAAAGGTTACCATAATCGAATGCATTATTTGAAGGAAAGACTCCCTCCCCTCCCCCCCAAAAGAAAACAAAACAAAATTTTGATGTATTGCCTCTTCTCTCTATCTCTCTCCTGATACATACAGGTTTATGAGCCTCTCCTTCTTGGCAAGTTGCGGGAGATCGCATTGTAATTTCTCCTCTTCAAAGTGGAAGGACATGTACTTTTCACTCTCTCCCTTTTCTATCTTTCCATGTGTTATCTCTATAGACATCCCTCCTCCCCGTGCACCTTAATGCTTCCCCAAGGGCATATCCCACACAATCTCCATACACCAATGTATAGTACTCTTAACCTCTTCTCTTCATGGATGCAAACAACTCCTACCACTCTCTTCTCCACCTTTTCCATGGAAATAAAGTTCTTCCTAAGGTATCATAATAGAAGGGCAAAGGTATACCCATCATGGTTAAGAGATAGTGGCTCCAACAAACTAGTCTTCTCCTCCTTTTTAAGGAGAGAGTTGGACATGTGGGGGAGCCACAATCGACCATTAGGGAGGGAGAGACTTATGATGCTCTACATTTTGTTGGACTTGTACTCTGCATCTTCCTTGTTGGCTTTGGGGAAAACATTATGTGAGGCACATGGTTGGGAGTTGGTTCTCCGTGTCGGACAGTGCCCACACCTTGCTCCTTCCAAGAAGATCCCTTTATTCTTCCCTCCTCTATCCTTGGGTTAATCTTGCACGAATGAACAATTTCGTTCCATTCTTTCTCCTATGGTGCATCTGTCTCACTCTCTTGTCTTACTCTTATCTTCGGAGCTCCCGAACGCTTTTCTCTTGTCTACCATCTTGATAGTGTAGAGATTAACTGTTGAATTTCCCTTCTCCTATGCATACTATCATTAGGACTCTAGATTCATTATAATGTAGAACAGTAGGATGCTTCCTTTTAATCAAGTACCATTAACGGGTGCAATGTCATTTGTAATCTTGGACGAAACTGTCATGGACAAAGGAAACCATCTTGAATCTCAGATTCCATGTGAATCCTATATCTCATGATTGGTTCAGAATTTGGGGAAACTAATGCTTCCATTGCGTCCGGAACATGCCAAAACCCTAAGATCGACTGTCTTCTTGCTTAATTCTGACATCCAGAGACCATGCTTCGAATTGATGACATCATCAATTCGTAACTGCCCAAGAACCGCCCTTGGAAAACCTATATAAGGAGGGGTTGGCCACATTCATAATCAGTCTTGCCAATACCAGTCTTGGGAGCTCAAGGAGTCGTGACCGCCAAGTAAGTACTCTTCAAGTTCCAATTCTAGTTCTTGTCTTGTTCCTTGTTCTAGTCTAGTTCTTGGACATCCTATCTTGTCCTCTTGTAATCTCGTAGTACGAGATCTTGTCGAGTTATTTCTTGTATCTAGTTCATCTCCGAGAAGGGAGTTCTTGTAATCCAGATATCTTGTCTCATACTTACGATCCCAGGTTGTGGGATCTCCTGTATCATCTAGATTCTATAGTCAAGTTATTCATACCTATCAGTCCCGAGTTGTGGGACATCTTGTATTAATCACATATTCTTGTATTGTTTTCCCTTTGTGGGTGTTCTTGTTATCAAAAGTGTGTTTCCAAAATCTTATCTACTGTAGTCAGAGAGCACAATCTAGTGCTCCCCTGACATTTTGGCAAGACTAGCTTCTTTATCGAAGACCAGGCATCATGGAGAACGCTTATAAACAGATTGTAGCATCACTTCAGAGTCTCCAACAACAAGTCGAAGACCTAAGTCATCGACAGACACAAGTCGAGATGGGACATCCAGTGCATATAGGTGCACTCCTCCAAGAATTACAAGAACGAATCGGGAGTCTTCAAGCAAATCAAGGGAGTATTCAAGTGAATCAACGGCCTAGTACATCATTTATGAAGGAACCCAAGATTTGCATGCCAGAAAAGTTCAATGGAGATCGCACAAAGTTTCGTGGATTTCTCCAGCAAGTTAAATTGTACATCCGTATGCAACCTGATAGATACCTTGACGAGGCATCCAAGGTGGGGTTTATTGGAACCTTGCTCTGTGGCCAAGCGTTATCATGGTTTGCCCCAATCTTGGAGAAGAACATGGTAGTACTTTAGGACTATGAGGGGTTTCTACGAGAATTCATCGCCACATTTGGAGATGCAGATACAAGTCGAGTAGCAGAAACAAAACTTCAGAAGTTACGTCAAGGTAATCGCCCTGCCTCTACCTATGCATCTGAATTTAGGCGGTTGATATGTGATCTTACTTGGCATGAAGATTATTTCATAAGCCAATTTAGATGGGGTTTAAGAGATGATGTGAAGGACCTTTTGCTCACGATGCCAGAGGTTAAAACATTGAATGAGTATATCATGCAAGCTATTCAATGTGATAACCGACTTTTTGAAAGAAAACAAGAAAAACAAGTAGAAGGAAGACTTCGCCAGTGGAAACCCTTCCAACCCACTCCTAAAGATGAGTCTATGCCTGAACCTATGCAAATAGATGCAACTAGATTTCAGCCTCTAACACCAGAAGAGAAACAGAGAAGGAGAGCTAACAAGTTATGTCTCTATTGTGGAAACCCTAGACATATTGCAGTTAATTGTCCGAACAAGAGAAAAAATTCGAGAGTCGCAGCCACCCTTGTGGAGCAAGGAAGCGACGAAGTCCAGTTGTAAAAGAGACCGTGCAGCCGGACCATGATATTAGAAAGGATCTCATAATTCCAGCTACACCCATAGAAACATGTCTTGCGCCAAGTTAATCATGCCCAAAAAGACCCTTTCCCTTACAGCTTTGGTAGATTCAGGAGCCTCCTCATGTTTCATCAATGAAGGATTGGTTAAGAAACATGGAATTCCTATACTTCGAAAGAACAAACCAGTAGTAGCTGAAGTAGTAGATAGACGACCTTTAGCATCTGGGAATATAACCATGGAAACCACACCATTGAGAGTATACCTTGGTGACCATGAATCCCACATATGTTTCAATGTAATATCAAGCCCAGTACATCTAGTTATCATTGGAATGCCTTGGTTAAAGAGGCATAATCCAGACATTAATTGGAAAAAGAATAAAATCACCCGTCGAGATATCCAGAAGAACCCAATATATGTCGGTGCCAAAGCCTTCCTACATGCATTAGGGAAGGAACCTACATATATGATCTATGCCATGCCTTCTCAAGATTTCAAGAAAGATGATCCAGTATAGCTACCCAATCAGTACAAAGGCTTTGAAGGTGTTTTTGAAAAGAAGAATGCAGATATCCTCCCAGAGCATAGACCTTACGATTGCCCCATACATCTTCAAGAGGGAGCACAACCACCCTTTGGACTAATTTACAGACTATCCCTAGAGGAACTTACAGAACTACGCAAGAACATTGATGAGAATCTAGCAAAGGGGTTTATCAAACACTCGAAGTCTCAAGCAAGAGCTCCTATTTTATTTATAAAGAAGAAGGATGGGACTCTCCGGATATGCGTAGACTATTGTGGATTGAATAAAGTCACTGTAAAGAACAGATACCTGCTACCACTTATATCAGAGCTCTTGGAACGCCTTGGAAAAGAAAAATTATTCACAAAGATTGATCTTCGAGGAGCTTACAACCTTGTCAGGATCAGAGAAGGAGACGAATGGAAGACAGCATTTCGAACAAGGTATGGCCACTTTGAATATGTAGTTATGCCATTCGGTCTTACAAATGCTCAAGCTGTCTTCCAACATATGATGAATGACATATTTCGAGAATATTTAAATGATTTTGTTGTAATATACCTTGATGATATCTTGATATTCTCCAAAAATCTAGAGGATCATGAATGTCATGAAAGATAGTTCTAGAGAAACTAAGAGAAAAAGGATTATATGTGAAATTGGAGAAGTGCTCTTTCCATAAGACAGAAGTGGAATTTTTAGGGTACATTGTATCAGATAAAGGAATTTTAATGGACCCTAAGAAGATTCAGACAATCCTTGATTGGCAACCACCTTCATGTGTTCGAGATGTACAATGTTTTCTGGGGTTTGCCAACTTCTATAGGATATTCATCAAAGATTACTCCAAGATAGTGACACCTCTTACCAAGCTTACAGGGAACTCCAAATTCTCATGGACCGA
This sequence comes from Ceratopteris richardii, assembly GCA_020310875.1. Classification (NCBI taxonomy): domain Eukaryota; kingdom Viridiplantae; phylum Streptophyta; class Polypodiopsida; order Polypodiales; family Pteridaceae; genus Ceratopteris; species Ceratopteris richardii. Next base: position 176,260,660 of record CM035412.1, read on the forward strand.
AGAAGCAGAAAAAGCATTTCAGACCTTGAAATCAGCATTCACCACTGCTCCAATTCTAGTTCATCTTGATTCTACTAAGCCCTTCTTCCTAGAGACACATGCATCAGACTTTGCCCTAGGGGCCATTCTCTCACAATATGGAGATGATAGACACCTACGTCCAGTTGCATATAATTCAAGGAAATTTTCTCCTCCAGAAATTAATTATGAAATTCATGATAAAGAACTTCTTTCCATAGTGGACGCGTTTGATACTTTGCGTCACCATCTAGAAGGAGAAGCTCATAAAGTTATCGTGTATACAGATCACAAGAACCTAGAGTATTTTATGACCACCCGCATCCTCAACAGAAGACAATCTCGATGGAGTAACTTTTTATCCAGATTCGACTTTGTCATCACATATCGTCCAGGATGGAAACAGTGTCAGTCAGATGCCTTGTCAAGAAGATCTTACCTTGCACCGAAGAAGGGTGAAGAGGCCTTTGATCAACAAGAGAGTGTATTACTCAAGCCTGACCATCTCTAGTTAAGAGCTATCTCTTCAACCCATCCTGAAGATTCAGCCTTGGATCATTTGATTCGTGAGAATCTACCACAAGATGAATTATTCTGTAATGTTAAGCAAAAAACTCAAGAAGGAAAAGTCCAAGAAGTAAATGAATTCCAGGAAAAGGACGGGTTACTATTCTATAAGAACCTGTTGTATGTCCCTCCAAGAAAGCCCAGGATCCAAGTACTTCAACAACGTCATGACAACCTTGCAGCAAGACATTTTGGAGTAAATAAAACAATAGAACTCATATCCAGGGATTTCTGGTGGCCTCAAATATGGAAGGAGGTCAAAGAATATATCCGAACCTGTGACACTTGCAATAGATCTAAGGTACCACGACATAAGCCTCATTGCCTCTTGCAACCTTTACCTATTCCAGAAAGGCCATGGGCTTCATTATCTATGGATTTCATCACAGATCTACCAAAGTCAGATAATTATGATGCCATTCTTGTTATTGTGGATAGATTCACAAAGATGGCACACTTCATTCCAACTACAAAGGCAATTACAGGTGAAGCCACTGCTAGACTCTTTCTTAGATACATCTTTAGGCTTCATGGATTGCCTCATGATATTGTCAGTGATCGAGGTCCACAATTCATATCAAGCTTTTGGAACAGTCTTTGCAAGCTCTTTGGTGTTCAAGTTAAACTATCTACAGCAAATCATCCACAGACTGATGGACAAACAGAACGGGTGAATCAAGTCCTAGAGCAATATCTCCGTTGCACTAGCAACTATCATCAAAATGATTGGTTTGAGTTGAAACCCTTTGCAGAGTTTGCCTATAACAATAGTGTTCATGCATCTACTAAGCAGACTCCCTTCTTTGCAAACCATGGACAACATCCAAGGATGGATATACAACTCTCAAATCATGTCAAGAACCAAGCTGCCAGAGACAAGGCCCAGTACCTGATAGACATTCACAAAGAACTCAAGGAAGAGATCCATAAAGCTCAACAACAATATAAGTACTATGCATATCAACATCGTGTCTAAAATCCATCATATCAAATTGGGGATAAAGTATGGTTACTCAGAAACAATTTGCAAACTTCAAGGCCTTGTGCAAAGTTAGATCATCAAAGATTTGGTCCATTTACCATCTTGGCCAAGATTAATCCAATCATCTTCAAGCTCAAGCTACCAAGTACCATGAGAATACATCCAGTTTTCCATGTATCCATGTTGGAACCATATCAGATTTCACCATTGAGGGGGGAGAGACCTAGTCCTTCACCACCTATCGAGATTGATGATCATGAAGAATTTGAAGTCGAGCATGTCCTAGATTCGAGAATATCCCGAGGAAGATTAGAGTACCTTATTCATTGGAAAGGTTATGACATCAGTGATCGTACTTGGGAACCTGCAGAAAACCTACAAAGAGCACCAATCAAGGTTCGAGAATTCCATAAGAAAAATCCAATGAAGCCGAGACCAGAGAACGTGACCGCTCCTCGTGGAACTCGTCGCTTGAGGGGGAGGTAATGTCATGGACAAAGGAAACCATCTTGAATCTCAAATTCCATGTGAATCCTATATCTCATGATTGGTTCAGAATTTGGGGAAAATAATGCTTCCATTGCGTCCGGAACGTGCCAAAACCCTAAGATCGACTGTCTTCTTGCTTAATTCTGACATCCAGAGACCATGCTTCGAATTGATGACATCATCAATTCGTAACCACCCAAGAACCGCCCTTGGAAAACCTATATAAGGAGGGGTTGGCCACATTCATAATCAGTCTTGCCAATGCAAGTCTTGGGAGCTCAAGGAGTCGTGACCGCCAAGTAAGTACTCTTCAAGTTCTAGTTCTAGTTCTTGTCTTGTTCCTTGTTCTAGTCTAGTTCTTGGACATCCTATCTTGTCCTCTTGTAATCTCGTAGTACAAGATCCTGTCGAGTTATTTCTTGTATCTAGTTCATCTCCGAGAAGGGAGTTCTTGTAATCCAGATATCTTGTCTCATACTTACGATCCCAGGTTATGGGATCTCCTGTAACATCTCTAGTCGAGTTATTCATACCTATCAATCTCGGGTTGTGGGACATCTTGTATCAAGCACATATTCTTGTATTGTTTTCCCTTTGTGGGTGTTCTTGTTATCAAAAGTGTATTTCCGAAATCTTGTGTACTGTAGTCAGAGAGCACAATCTAGTGCTCCCCTGACAGAAACCTCACCTCCCCTTTGGTCTACCCACAATCGACAACAAAACTGTATGAATAGAGAACTTATTCAAAGCTCTAAAGTTCACATAAACCCTGACCTTGTTGGGCTCCTTCCTTGGAGCTATGCGATTTGAAGACAATCACTTAAAGTGCCCTTCTTGCCTTGTTATATATACCATAATGAGTCCGGTTTAACACCCTCAAATGAAAGTGCAACTATAAGCTCATGGTAGCCAACCACAAGACTATAGAGCATATCAGCTCCATTATGCACAATATCGACTCATACTATGACATCCCCATTAAAGTCATCAGTGCCCTACTTGCATTGTTATACCTCCTCCTTCCTATCCTCAATTTCCTTTTTTAGTGCTTTTTGTTTTCTTTAGATTCAACTTGTATATCTTTCCTCGCAGAGGTTTTGCTTCTTGGGTGAGGGGAACAAAGTGTAGTCTTAAGGATGCAGGGAAACCTTCTAAATACTCATAAATGCATGTGAAAACATCTCTAAAGTGCCTCATGAAGAAGATGGCCTTGTTCAATAGAAACGGATCTCCTACAACCATGCTTCCAATAGGATGAATGTAGTCTCTTCCTCACTTTACTAGATTGACTTTTCTTACATGATGCGGTGCCTCGACCATACTGAGATGTTCTTCAAAGCTCAAGGCCTTTTGTCTAAATTGCTCCTTAAAATATGTAGGCACCTTCTCTATCTCAATGTCATAGACCTTTTTCTACATCCAACCTTTCGGGATCTCTTCTAATCAAAGCTTCTCCAAGGGTACATTCTTGACAAATTCCATCCATTCTTTTCTTTCTTTACTGTTGTTCTATGCTAGTGGAGACTTCTTGTCCCTCCTATGATCCATGAATGTCTCACCCAAACCCATTATTTCGATGTCTTCTAGCTCGTTTCTCTTGAAAAAAAAGATGGTGGAGAAGGACTCCCATCCAATGCAGTAAATCGGTATCATATGGGGAGTAATTTCCGTACTCTAGTGTCACAATGATTGAACTTTATGCTCCAAAAGGATTATGATGTGGTCCTCTTTGCATGTGTGCTTTCTTCATTTCCTAGTCCTCCTGCACTCACATGGAATCTCTTCCCCAATCATGGAGAACCCTGGCATGCCGGGGACATGACATCCAATGAGAAGGGAAAGCTTCCAGGTTCTTGAGGCAACTGAATGACCGCAAAGTGCAGCATGAACATAGAGCATTGCATTTCTAGGGCTCCACCACACCGAATGCACAGACTTTACTCTGATCTACAAGAGCTACTGCACACACACACACACACACACACACACACACAGATCTAGTGCCACTTGGCTTGGCTGCTATGTGAAGAGAGAGAGGGAGAGAAAGAAAGAAAGAGAGAGAGAGAGAGAGAGAGAGAGAGAGAGAAAGAGTGATATACCTAGGAGCTTGGCCAGTTTTTTTTGCCTGAATTCCATTTAGTGGTGGACATCCAGAGATGCATTTCCTCAATAAAGCACTTCTCAGAGACTAATGAAGCCCCAGGCTCAAGGTCTCCATACTAGGGCATAATTTGTCCGAGGTTATTGTTAATGGTGGCTCGGGTGATGACGGGGGCAGCGGCTCACTAAAAAAAATACCAAAAGGGAACAAGGACATAGAATAACGTGCATTCTGGATCGAAAGATAAACACGAGCAATATTGAGGTAAATTCCATGTGTGCGTGTGCATGCATGCATGAGAGTGCATGTGTGCGTGTGCGTTTTCTTTCTAGTGTGGGAGAGCTAACCGCAAAAAGAACCTACTAGTGTGTTGAAAGCGTCTACTCCATTGAGTGCTACGTGTGCGTTTTCTTTCTAGTGTGGGAAAGCTAACCAAGCAAAAAAACCTACTAGTGTGTTGAAAGTGTCTGCTCCATTGAGTGCCTTTCTGGGCAGAGAGTTTCAAGACATTAGTTGAATTTTCCTTGCTCACTAGTGAACAGTAATGAGCAGATGGTTCCAACATATTGCATATCTTTTACTAACCTGCAAAGCTCGGTCCACCCTCAAGTAGAGAGACTTCAAGGCATCAATCTTTTTGCTAAGAGCATGCATTTCTTGAGCTGTTTTACGTTCACCAGCTAGTGCCTGTTTGCTTGACTGAGATATGATGTACTCAAGCCGTCTGATTTGATTATTTGCTGCCAAATGGGAAAAGAAAATGCTAAGATAGAGTGATTCACCATACAAATGTCAGAATAAAAGAACTGATTTTGCATCAGTAAATCTGAATTGCATCATATTTTACAGAGATTCAGCAATCTAAAACTTTCCTCGTGCACGATTTCTTTCATTCTAATAACTCGCACATTATAGTGATACAATCCTTAGACCAAAATATTTGACCTCTTGAATTACAGATCTAAACTATAAGACCGTTTCAGTATGAGACCAAAGTTGCAAATGAGCTAAAGTGTGTACAATCTAAATAATGTAGATGAAGGAACTGCAAAGATTCGAATATTATGCTTCTCTGGACCTTTAAAGATGTGGGATTTGGTTCGAGAAGGAAATATGATATCAGGATATAAAGACAGGATAACTATTTTGGCCTAGATGTTTGAGCTGGAGATACTTATAGGCATGTCCTCTGATACCTTGCCGATCAATACCTATCTCTTCATGGTTTTACCATCCTGGTAGCAGACATATCTCTTATAATGAACCATGAATGCTCTCTTTGCAGTAATTTTTTCTGCCGGATTGTGCTGATAAGTCTATTGTTCTGGAGGATGTACAGCCATGGAGATAACGACATCCGCACACAAGAAATGCACACAATATTCATTTGAAAGAGGCAGGCAGAACCCTGTCTAGTATACCTTATTTTTCATTGTAATAGTAAGAATTATAGCTCTGGAAGGGGCATAAAAGTGCATTTGACATTATCATATAGCAAAATGTTCATGGAGTTCATGTAAATGGAATCAATGAAGCCAATATGACTCATGTCTGGGGCATAGTTCTCCTTCAAAATTCGTAATAAAGGTTCAAAAACTTAGTCTATCAAACTAATATAATTTGACTTTTCCTTCATAAACATAAAGGCATCCACAAAATGTATCTGTTATTGAATATATTGCAGATAATAACTTACAACATGATTTTGGTATCATAAAGTAACAAATACAAGTCCATTAATAAGAGTCTTTGTACTTTTCTTATTTAATACAGCACTATGAAGGAATACCATTCAGCTATCCTGAATCTTTATAAATCTTAAGGATGCGATTTCTCTTACATGAATGGTCATTCCATGACATCGACTGCTCCCCCGGTAATGTGCTGTTGATTCTAGCTGCATGATTGGCATAAAGGTCATTAGACACAGAATGTTTATCTACATAATAAATTTTTACTTTGGAAAGTCTATTTTCACCTCGTAGAGCTGCAATTTCAAGTCGTAATCTTTTCACTTCCTCAGCAGAGGCACTGGAATTTCCTAGTGTGTCTTCATTTATCATTGCAACATTCCTGATGTACTTCGCCCGTTGTGCAAATTTCAGAGTACATATTGTCTCTTCCAGATTAATAATAGAAGGACTAACATTTGCTATCAGTGTGCACCTTGAATTACCACCAAGTGCATCCTGCAATAGGAGCGAATTCCAGTACATGCCGGACATGTTTTATTTAAGCTGTGTTCATAGTTGACATGTCCTACAGATTCTTGTAATTACTCTTATAATGCATCAGGATAGCAGTTTGGTTGACAATAGGGATAAACAACCTCAAATATAATGCTACCATTAAGTTCTGTGGCAGCAAAGAACAAAGTTTTAAAAAACTTGAGGACATTGAGCGTTCATATAGAAGCAAAGCACCATTGAGAATAAACCGATGCCCTCCATATCATTAAAAGATACTTTCCTCTCTCAGAAACACGAGATCATTCAACCCCTTAATTACGCACAAAATCTGAGTGAATGCTAGGGAGAAGGTATCTCCACTCAACATGTTAAAGATATGCACACCATTGCATGAAGGCTATCATGGAATCTGGAGAAAAATAAGAGGGAAACACTTACTTCAGAGTTCTTACAGTTAAAGGAAAAAAACCTTTGCAACTGATTCTCTCTCAAAATTACTAATGACATTTGTCATTATTAATGATCCCAGAAAATGTCCATAAACTATCCCCTATCGCCACTAGATTGTCTTCTAGATGTCACCCTTTGTAATCCATAAACAAATAACATTATTACCTCCAACTATGCAACATAATCATGGTTCATATACAGCCCATCAAATTCCCACTTGCAACAATCTAGGGCCTGCATAACGCATCATTACTTAATGACTAATATTTAGGAAAGTAAGCAGGCAATCATGCGTGGATGTATGTGTTGATATATGTTGAGGATAAGTTGGATGGTCCGAATTACCCATTGCTGGCTTAAAATGATGCGTCATGTATTGGTTGCAAAAGGACTATGGAATATTGTGCAGGGTGTTGAAAAACTTCCTATTACACTTGCAAATACAGGTATTGAAGCTCATGAAGACGACGTTGAAGATGACGATATTCTTCATGTTCCTGTTCATCCTGCAGTTTCTGCTACACCTACTGCAGAGCAAATTCGCTGGGATGGCAGAGATGCTCAAGCACATGCATTGATAGCCTCGTCTGTCACCGTGCCATTATTCCTCGCATTTACTCTTGCAGAACACTTCCTAAGGCTTCGTCAGTTCCTCCTTCCATTTGGAGCTGCATCATTGCTTTATCTGGTCCAGCTACCCATAAAGTATCGCTAGCCAGTCATGCATAGCTCTACTATGGCGTAACCATGGCCTCCCTATAAGGAGAGGAAATCCTCCCTTTACCTTGGGAAGTGTTACAACCACAAAATCCAATACAAATTTTAAATTCTGAATGATGACTTCTACCTTTTCCACTATGACCAGTGGACTTACCTTGCTTTGATATGCCAATGAAACTATAAAATGAGAAGTTTTAGTTGGTTTTAGATTTACTAATGACATCGTGTATTCTGGCATAAGATTGATCCCAGATCCTCCATCTACTATTACTCCACCCAAGGAGGTTCCCTTAATTTTTACAGTTAGCCTAGGACTCTTGTAGTCTATAAGAGGTGTCATTCTAGATAACTCAGATATGTGAGTTGAGGGTATGGGCATAGGTGGAGATATGAGTGTCGTGGATCCTTGCCGCCACTTAATAAGGTGCCAAGGTCTAGACCATTTATGGAAGCAACTACCTCCCCTCTTAATCCAGTACTCATGGCCAATAAGTTAAAGAGAGATACCTATTGGTAGGTATTTTGTAAGACTTGAATCTCAATTAGAAGGCCCTCTTGGTTTTTTCCCAAAGTAGCTTCGTCATGAAACCACCTTAAGTCCTCATTGAATACTGCACATGCCTTGTCGATAGGATGATTTTGGATCCTACGGTTCATCTGACAATCCAATAAAGCACTTTTTTTTCAAAAACAAATGCATCTTCGGGATCACATTCCACCATCAGTACTCAGAGAAAGAATGCTGCCCACCATGGCAGAGTTGGTAAATCCACTCCGCACAGAGATTATTCTCATCATACATGCATTCTTGCAACAGCCTTTAGTCAGCCTTGTATATATACAGTTTTCTCAAAACTTTTTTTTTGGGGGGGGGAAAGATTCATTGTTTACAATCCCCTTATTTCAAACTTCTGTATAATTGAAATCATTACTTGGAAGGTGCATGACTCTTTGATAGCAAAATCACACTGATTTCTTACTGGCCTGAGTCCTGACGAGGGCTCACTCTGGTTCAAGCCCAACTTAGCAAGCATCCAAAATCCCTCATTACGTGAGTCATATCAATCATCATTGAATTTTTACCCCCTTCCTTTCTAGTTCAGCATTTCAATTATGGCCGAATCTGGTCTTTTCATAATTTGACTATACATGACCTTGCATATACCCAAGAGAATCCCATTAATATAACTGACAAAAGCATGCAGCATCTCCTTCCTTGCATGTGGTAACAAGTTTGAAGCATGTCAAAAGTTCCAGATGTCTTATTCTCCTCAAAATTTGAAGCATTCACCATCAAAATCACTCTCAAAAAGCGTATTCATACCTTGGCACAAAACACATCTACACATCCATACACTGGTGTGCAAACACACAAGATGCATGCATGTTCATGCACCTACGCATGAACAGAACCCCCCCCCCCCCCCCCCCCCCCCCCCCCCCACACACACACACACACACACACACACACACACACACACACACACACACACACACACACACACACACACACACACACACACACACACACACGCACGCATGCACTCACACACACAGATGCATCCACCCACCCACACACACAACTTTTTCTTCTTTTATGTATAAAAATAAGGGCATTTCCCTTTTTTATTACAAAAATCATAATGCACATCAGTGCATAACTAGGAAACTTTATACTCACCTTCAACAAATAAGTTAATTTGGAGTCTCTGTAAGGAATATGTCGAATTTTACCCTCTGTAGTTTCCAGTAATGCCTGCAAAGAATATATGTTCCAAGATCAGCATATACTAATAGTAGCAGCCATAGAAGTAGAGATAACAACAGAAATATCAATAAAATCCATAATAATTATAATAATATTTTTATTTCCGATAATATTGCTAAAAATATTAGTTTATAAAATCATTCTGATCTTCTAAAACTTGAGAGAATGAATTTTCGGCAATTAGACATTAACAAACTCATTGTGAGCTCTTAATTTTCCTAAAATGGTAATTAGGTAAGATTTATCAATGCACAAAAATATTATTGATTTCCATGCTTAAAATGCACAAGCTGTTTCCCTTGATATAAAGCATTAATACTTCATTTCATCGGACATTACTTACGCATAAATAAAATCATAGAAACAAAAGTTTAAAGGATGCAAAGTTTATATTACCTAATGCAATCCCGTAAAATGAATTTGCACCATTTTTCATATCAGGATGTCTTAGCAAAAATATAGAAACTTCTTCTTCAAACAAGCTACGAACATATCAGAACATGCAGTAAAATGTGATTATTTTATTAATGTAGCTTAATGAATGGTTTATAAAATCTTAAATATGATTGTAAGAAAATATTATCGATCATTCCCTGTCACGTGTGAACCATCCTGGTAAGTAGAATCTAGAACGTCTGTGTATAGCTCTGCAGATGGGGGTGCTACAGTTGGAAAGTGGGTTCTCCTTGTAGCAGGAAACTCCAACACACATCTTAGCATTGTCCAACCTTTCACCATAGATTACTTTTCAGGAGACACCAATGATGGACTTGATTCAGATGGTTGATTTTTACAGAAGATTAATGACAGAATCCTTGAAAACACCAGTAGTAGGCTCAACCCATGCTCACAGGAGCAAGGCTAATCAACATGCTTACACACAGAGCTAAGAATAGTGACTTTATGTAAGAAAGTCAAGGGTGCATAACACACACAAGGACTCAAGTTTGGATTTGATTCAGGTGGCGGACTTGATTCAGATGTTTGATTTTACAGAAGATTAATGACAGAATCCTTGAAAACACCAATAGTAGGCTCAACTCATGGTCACAAGAGCTGGTTATTCAACGTACTTACAACCATACTACACAAAACTAAGCATACTAATTTTATATAGGCAGACTTGATTCAGTCCAGAAGAAATTCAACTAGCATAACACATACAAGGACTCGGGTTAGGCAAGTGCTGCATGTCTCAATTGGGCCTGTTTCCTCTCTGATCCTTTCACCTGCAGGCATACGACTAGCTCAAAACACTGCTATACATGAGTCCCTTCAACCGTCCTTCCTTGCAGTCTGGACCCTTGGTTGAGAGCTTGAGAGTGCGTTTCCTCTAGAGTTTTGCATGTACCCTTTCATATCCCCCTCTGTTGGAGGAAACCCTTTTTATAGAGTCCACGTTGCTAGATATTCTAAATTCCAGATGGGGACCTCGTGTGGCCGTGAGGGTGTCTTTTGCAAAGATCTTCATGGACTAGGAAAGACGAGAGGACCTGAGTAGCAGAGTTTGATTGCCACCAGCTCCAGAAAATTCGGTGCCCCAGTTCTCTAGATGTCTCTATGATTTTCCCATGTGTCCTTCCAGAACCTTGGCTCAAGCGATGTAATATGTCAGAAACCCCGAAGGCTCCTCAATTCAACTCCAATTTTCTCACAAGATGAAAAACATGATATAGGAACAAATGCAAGTGCATTTTTTTCTTTCCTAATAAGCTTCTTGATGGCATTTTCATCGTTTGCTTCCAAAAACTATCCCATAACTTGTTGTCGCTGCCCCTCATAGGTTGCTACTTTTGGGGTTGGCATTCTCCATGAACTAAACCCTGTAACACACCCTGTGCATGCTTATGCAAAGAGCCCAATGGCAGACTAATTAATAACATAGAATGATATAAACCTTCATCAAGACTAGCTCATACAAGTGGAGGTTATACAGTCTCAGAAGGCGATTTCAAGTTAAGTACATGCATACATATCACTTCCAAGGTCAGTACATGGGTTGCAAACAGAAACAACACAATAGACCAACAACACAATGGCTTCTCAAGTCTGCCCAAAGGAGGGAGAGAAGGAGGGAGGGAGAACAGGGAGAAGGGGGTGGGGGGGGGGGGGGGGGGGGGGGGGGGGGGGGGGAGAGAGAGAGAGAGAGAGAGAGAGAGAGAGAGAGAGAATCACCTTTGACAGAATAGCACATCAAAGTATAAAAATTACTCTACCCATGCTCATAGCAGAAGTCTACTCAAACGAGGCATTATCAAAATGGTAAGCAATCTGATTTGCTTCGCAAGGACAGCGTTTCAAAAACATGGTATCTGTTAAGTCTTATAGCTACCACTCGCAATCCTTTTGTTTTCACTTGACTTTTCCTTTTAACAAAGACATTAGTGCATTTTATTGAGACAAGGATCCACCTTAATAACATTACCAAGAGCAGACAGTGATCTATTGATGCTTCCAGATTCTCTTAGGCGCAATCCCACTGCTTCTGTCTGTTTTTGTCGTTCAGAACCCGCTAAGTCCACTAAATAGAACCGTGAAACTCGCCTATTCAAAATTCCGAGATCTTGACGCTGTCATGAGGCCAGGAAATAAAATGTTAAACTTAACACAATATGAACCAGAATGGATGCAATTCTGCCTACAAAAAGTCTGCTTGAAGACAAAATTACAATCTGAGATTTTTGCCATGAACAAATGTACCCAAGTATCTTATTTTCAAGACCTTGTGGATTTATTTAGAAGTCATATTTCATCTCCGACAATCCTCCTTATATATCTTATGTTCATAAGGTAGGCCAGTGCAAAAGAACCCTAAAGTAGGGAGAATAAATAAGAAAACATTAAACATTCATGATGTGATTTTTACAAAAGTAAAACCTTAAATAAAGATTTCTTAGCAATCATATACTAGATTGATATAATGCAGCTATAGTTATCCTTGAAGAATAATGTAAGGCCTAGCGTTTATTTTGAAAAATATCTTGAATTCAGATTTATAAAATCAATATATCTCTCATCAATATTAGACATTTGAAATTGCTCTTGTAACTTACAAAATTCCATTGTACATGACCAACAATGCAGATGAAAGACAAATTAATTGTTGAGAATTGTACAATAATCTGAAATTATAGTATTATGTGAGGTTTGAAAGAATAATTTGAAATATAACAATCGCCAAGAATTTTAATGGTGAATTTACCTGGGACTCAACGCTCAAGATGAAGACACCATGTGATCTGCTACTCTCTGCATTCATTGCTGTGGCCCCCACATGACGGTTCAAAGAGCCACGTTTGAGAACCTCATAAGTAGCTTCAGGGGTCTGGACTTCTATTTCTTGAAGGCCTTCAACATACATGCCTATTTTTGCATCCTCATGAATTGCTGTACAGAACGTTAAGGAAAGCAAACTTTATACAGATGTGTATCATGCATAAAAGTACTGCCTGTCTCATTTTCCTTTCTTGACAAGAATGATCCTTCTGCAACTTACGGAGAAACTGCTTACAAGCTGCAAGATATCACGACGAGCCATAATATGATAGGAAGTGGGATACAATCAATGCATCTGTCCTCAGAGGTCTATTTTGAGTATAAAGGAAACAAAGGTAGAAGAAAGTAGAATGGGATTGGCCTATAGACCTAAAAGAACAATCTCCATATGATTACGCTAAATGGTGCTTCTGCATGTAACCAGGAAGTCTATTTGTCATGTATGAATTATAAGTAGCTGGTAGTCTCTAAAACTGATATTTGGGGATGTGGATCAGTGTCACGTTATGTATATAATATGGTGAAAAGGGGTGGCATATTTCCCTCCCTTCGACAAAGGTTGATTGTCCCAAGGCCAAGGACTTGAACACTTAGACAGTCCGCATGGTTCTTAATACTTATGGACTGGAAACACATGGGACCACGTCCTGAGGACATCATTACCACTGTTAAAAACATTTGAATTTCTTAAGAACGAAGCCTTCAATGGCATAAAAAGTTATTCTATATGTGGCGATCATATGATGATGTTTGATAATCTAACAGAACTCATCGCATAGGATATTATTAATCATTATCCATTATGATTCTTCTAATGAGAAATTAGATAAGCGAGACAAGAATAACGTAACTAGATTATTTAGATTCAGCCTCCCACAAACATAAGCAGCCATTCTCAAGAGAGTATAGAGGATTTGGTGTTGTCTCTCTAGTTCTTTAAACTTTTACATAGTGTTACTATTCAATACATATTTACAGAAGGCGATCTATGCAGGGCTACAGTTCATGCCCGAGATTAGTTTCATATGGAAAAAGATTATGGGCCAGTCAAGAAAACACATGCGACAATATTAGATACATGACGTAGAGATTACATGTCAGGTTCTGGATGACATTTTATTTACCATTATTGATCATATTAGATCCATCTTAACACGTTTAATTCTTTTGAAGGATATGTTCTCCCAGAAGAAGATCTCCCATTGGGCCTTGAGGGCTTGATGACAAAGGTAAAATTCAGCTTCCCCCTTCTAGGTTCATAAATTGTTCCTTACTCCCCTTTTCCATTTCATCATATTCATGGCGTGAATTCGATTTTGCTTCATTTATCCATTAAAATGAAATTGTACTCTTCAATAAGTATGACTATGCACACAAAATTTTGTTTTGATGTTAGTTCGGATCTAAGACTTATTATGTACAATTGGATCACTTGATCCCATGTACCCATGAGGCAGCTTGTCACGTGGCCATTCCTCACTATGCTAATCTAGTCCCATCTGATTCAGAACATCTGGACCAGACTAGCCTCTTGCCTAGACTAAGAAAAGCACTTCTATGTGATCTCTCCACATATTCACCCAGTTCCTTATGTGGACAGTCATGTCACATGGAAAAAGGCAAATTGGCCTCATGTGAAAGATGCTGCAACATGAAGTCCATGGAAGACACGGCATCTCATGTAGCCTATTTAAGAAGAAAAATACAGAGACATGGAAGAGGCAAAGAGTGGGAAATTAAAACATAGGTACACACTTGCCTATATAAGGGGATCATATTGTCTATGGAACTTTGAGAGGGAGAAGCAGCTTAATTGTACTCCCCATCTTGAGTTCTGAGGGTGGTGCCAAAACATAGGTTTGATGCTTACATTTTCTAAGGAGTTGGGCTTCCACCGTATCTTGCTTTTCTATCATATATGAGTCTACAAGGGCCGAGTGCTTAGCAAGAGGCTTCTGTACTTCAGCAGTGCCTTGGAGGTTGGATTCTGTGGTTCAGTTTGCATTAGGAGCTGCCCTTAGTAGTCACTACTTCCTTCCATTGTCATTGCACCACCTACCTTGTATATTTTCTATGCTTGATGTTAATTGAGTAATGCTTTTGTGCTTTTGCAACTCTTAATTTTGACTCTTATTCTGACAATTCCTTCTCATTATCTCGTCTATAATATTCTTGTGGTTTTGCGCAAAGCATACACATAGTGCATACCACACTGAGAAAAAAAACCCACCTCGAGCTCAAGAGAACAAGAATTTCCTCTACAGCCTTAGACTCCAACAACAATACTATGGTCAACAAGTCACATAGAGGAAGATTCATTCAACAAGTCACAAGCAAACAGAAAACAACAGTACAACAAGACACGAGCAGACAAGAGCACAACAAGGCAAGAGCACAAGATAAGAGCTCGACAGAGGACAGAGATCTTAACTAGCCTTGTATTCATGCATTGGATTACAACAAGAGGATACTTGCAAGGAGCATGCAATAGAGTGATCCATCTAAGCAATAGGGTTAGGGCACTAACCCACAAGGAGCACCAACTCCCAACCACGCACCTGACAAAGTGACTCCTTGCACTATCTCAAATAAGTCCTTTATGAAGATAACACATGCACAATACAAATGCAGATCTTGCAAACTGTGGTGTAGCATGTAGTGTTCTAATGTTCTTCTTCTGTGTCTCTAATGTAATGTAAAGCATTGTGCAAATTCCTCCTTAATAAGAGAAGGAGACCTTTTCGGAGCCTTCATATCCTAGCCATCATGGGCATTACCTTGCCCTTCCATTATGATGCCTTGGGAAGAATCATCCTTGAGCTTTTACTCCACATGGAAAAGAAGAAGAAGAGAGTGCGAGAAGAGTGTGTCCCCATTCATGAAGGGGTTAGGCTTAATGTACATGAGTTCATAGAGATTGCCGGAGAGATTCCCTTAGGAAAGGGTGAAAAGTGCACGGAGACAAGAGATGTACTAGTGACTCCATGTAAAAAACGGAAAAGGGAGAGGGAGAAAAGTACCTTCCATGCTCCTTGGAAGCAGAGGAAGAGCAAGGGGATCTAGTGCCGCTTGGCAACAGGAAAAGGCTCATACATTTGTGCGGGAGAGGTTGGGAGAGAGGTAAACCATAGAGGTACTACATAAAAATTTTGTGAGGGGGGTCTTTTACTTATAAGTTGTATGCCATTCTTCACTTTACATCGTAGCCCTAGCTTTGATGTGCATAACCAAGTACATAAGTACCCTCAAATACTACTTGCATGTATAAAATACAATACCTTGAAGTTCATATATATATACATATATATATATATATATATATATATATATATATATATAGGGAAATCTCATTTTATTTTATTATTGAAGAATTATGGACAAGTACATGTGAAGGGAGTCAAAATTCCCATCTCCCCACAAATAAGAACTATAAACAGATTTTTATTTTTCTTTTTATTTTTTATTTTAAATAATAAACTAAACTACAAGGTCACCACAATCCTATATACCTCCAAAGCCCCTTTCTTACACTACATATTATGCAAGATATTAGCCATGTGATTGCGCTCTTCTGCTGACAAAGCATCAATGTCCACCTTCAATTTGGCTTTCCACATTTTCCAAGAGAGACTAAGAATGGAAGATTAGTTCCAGAAAGCCAATTTATTTCTATGCTTCCAAATATTGGATAAAAGAAAGAAAATACATTTGTGCATCAACCACTCCAAATGCTTTCCATTCGTGTTAAAAATGTGGAATGTATATTTGAGAGCTTATCTTGCTTTCCTTCCATATGGGAAAAAGTAATAAGATATTCCACCAGCTTTGCACTTGTGGGCATGACTAAAACACATGGCACATATCTTCATTATAAGAAGAACATTGCGGACATGCAACTTTCGCGAAACCATGCTTTGATAAAAATGCACCTAAAGTGAAGTAACCCACATAAATTGTCCACATAAAGATCTTCATCTTGTAAGTCATGGAAAACTTCCATATGCTTATAAGCTTTTTGCTCCACATCAAAAGATCTTTTTAATTTCCATCTCCAATGACATCAAGGAGAAATATTTTCATCAGCAAGTAATGGAAAGTAGTAAGTATTTGTTCTCCCAATCCACCATTTAGTATGCTTAGCAAAGAGTCAATCATGCCAAGGCTCAGAGGCATCAATGGAACATGGAATCAAGCACTGCTGTATGAATGACGCAAAATGGCACCATGCATTTCTATAAGAAAGCTCAATCATATATGCTCTTCTAATATCAGTGAAGAAATGGAAATCCCATGCCTCATCAAAGCACCGAGCTACTCTGGTAAACAGTTATTATTAAAGTACCTTTCTTCCGCCCCCATCGTGTACACCAATGGAGGATCAGTAAGGAACGCCCAATAAGATGATAATGAATCAAAAGAATTTCCAATGTATCGCTGCCTACCATTCCATTTAAGCAAAGCTACTATCTTTTTGAAGCTTATGATTATTATTTTCAAAGTATACGAAGAAGAACACAATGGAGCATGTGAGAAGAATTTACTCGAATTATCCATATTCCTAATGCCTTTGTAAAGTACGCTAGCATTTTCAATACATTTCCAAAAAATGTTAGCCCATAATGGAGTTATATATGAGCCCAGGTGCATGATGAATGAAGTTCTTTTCACATTTGTATGTATTTGTAAGTTTAACAATCCGAGACCTCGAGGATCCTTTGGTTTGCAAACGTGTTCCCATATTGATAACGGCTACGTTTCTTATTCCATAAACTCTTTTTCAGCAGCAAATCAAATTATTGATAATGGTATTTTTTCCAATCCAACAAGATTTAAGTAATACATTAAATATGGTTGCATAAAGATTTGCTCAATCTTAACTCGTACATGGAGTGGCCAAGCTGAGGCTTGCCAAAGTTCCATTTTAGCTCTAACTTCTTGCATCATCAATGATTTTAGCCTTGAGACATCTACCACCAAGCAGGTAACCCAAGTGTTGGAAGATGTGCCCATGGTGTACAGTTGAGGACTCTTACATGATGTACAATAAGGATAATCATATATCGAATCAGTAAAGTCAGACAGCAGCCGATACTTTTAACAGGCCTTCCCAACAATCGCATAGCCTAATACTCTGGAAGCTGTGTTATGCTACATCATCAGCATTAGGAATTATCTACTGGCTGAAATGAAATTTTCATGTTATGAAATTTATACAAACTCCCAGCAACGAGTGCCATCATCAGTCAGGTTTTATGAAACCAACACCAGAAAATTTGAGACATTTTTTAATTACTGAAAGTTAGAACTTCCATAAGGCTTCTATCCGGTACAGAGTAAGTTGTTGTGATTCAGATCTCATGCACACTCTTCGGAATATAAATTCACACAGTTTTTTTCAGCAAACAAACAGAAAACTTTGAAGCTGTCCACATCTTTATGATTCAACATCATTAATTTGCACTACTCTAATGTCTACACATCCTGAAACTCATAAACTATTAAGTTTGCTCCAATATTGTGAAGTTCTCAAATAAAAAGTATAAGGATACTGAGATTTGTAGAATTCGGACATAGTAGATCCTCCACCTGTTCGTTATAAATCTGATGATTTCCAATCATGATTCACATATTAGAACATTTCATTACTCTTGCGTACAATCAGAAATAAAAAATAAAGATACCTGTAGGCTTGAACATCTCACTGAAAACTCAACATCAACACCACTCTATTATACAAACAGCATCACCAGAATTAAGCACCATTGATGGTTGCATAAATCAATCTCAAATGTTTCTTCCAAACTTTGATACCTGAGCTTTTTCTGCTGCCAGTATTAAGAAAATTGTCTCCAGTATGCGAGGTATTAACCCAGATTTCTCAGTGATTCCAGAGTCTATACTATCAAGATCATTGAAGCTAGTGTGCAACGAAGGGCCTGTCCTGGCATTCGTTTAGAAAACCAAATGATAGATACTTGAGTCAAATCAGGAACACTCAAGTGAGCCTCTATAATAGAAATCGTGCTATGGTCTAAAGGCATATTAAAGTCACTCTTAAACAGTAAAACATGGCACGGCCTAAAGGCATATTGAAGTCTTTTAAACAGTAAGACATGGCATGTATTACCAAGCAAAAGCAAAGATGGACTGGGAGGGGTGAAGAAAAATCTCCCCGCCTCTCCAAATTGGAGGAGAAACAGTTTTTACTGTCTTTAGCCTCATGGTTGACAGAATATGAATGAGAAAAAAGATAGTGCTGGAAATTCTACAAAACTTCTGGCCAAAGGCACTGTCAATCCAACCATATATGAATGAAAGGATGAGAGTAAGATATTTGGAATTTATTTGACAAAACTACAGATTCATATTCAATGGAAGACATTAAACACTGAGGAAACATGTGGTGAATTAGAAATGAGGATCTCATGATTCTACAATATGAAAGTTTTAATAGGAAGAACCACATGAAGAAGGTACAAGAAGAAGTCATAGAGTATGTATACAGTGGATAGGCTCTTCCCATTCAAAACTAATTTAAAGAAAACCTTGATTACAGTGATTCAATATGTTAAAAAGATCGGCATGGGATTATTCCTATGTCCATTGGCATGCTTGCCAGATATGCTAAGGATAAAATTGCTGATATAGAGTTAGAGATTGGAAATCAGGAGGTGAGGCATTGTATGTACATAGCTATAAATGAAAAGTACGTTTTTATCAGCTGAAAGTAGTCCTAAAAACTGATTAAAGTGGAAAGAGCTAGTTCATGAAAGTTGATAATATTTATACCATCATCCTTTTCCGTCAGAGATCTAGTAAGTAACAGATACCTACACTTAGGAGAGAAATAAGGTTTGTGTTTTGAAGCCTGGAATTGATCTCAACTACTTTGAAAAGGAAAATGCTCACAGTTTTCCAGAATTAAGACCTTTTGTCTTAGCCACTCTACACCCTTGAATGCCCAGCTGGGTTCATATGAAAACAATCGACATTGTCAGGACCAGCTACTCAGAGTTGATGTATTCCCATATACCATAAAACCAAAAAACTTCTGATTCCATGTATCATTTCAGATCACTGGTGTTGACAGCTAAATCATGAACTGTTTATGCTAAACAACATTTTGCAAACAATGTTTGGTCTTTCTTCACACTATTATTGCTTCATTTTTTTAAATATTTTTTTTTTTTAACTTTCCTCACGTGAAATAGCAATAAGCACTCACCCTCCATCGTATAAGTCTTTCCAGCACCAGTCTGACCTGAAAATATTGCAAGAAATATCAAGAATGTAAAACAGTACATGGGAGATCTTTGCAAATGAAATTATAAATTTGTCTTTGAGTCTGAGGTGACTATACAGAACAAGACTTTTTTCAGAGAGAGAGAGAGAGAGAGAGAGAGAGAGAAATGAATAGAAATTTGATAGCTTCAAAACACTAGGAAGGCAACTAGGAAGCTAAAGGACACGGAGTATCTCTGGTATCAGATACCCATAATCAATACATAAAAAGGAAGATGGGTGGTCTAGCTAGAAGGGACCAGGATGGTGCAAAAATTCTGGAGGGAAAAAGGGGAAGATCTTCTTCAGTTTTTCAACAGTGAAAGAACCCAATCCCCATGCTGAAATCAAGGGTCAATTTGATGAAAACTTCACAGAGTGCACATAACTTTCAACCATTCGGGAGAAAAATAGATTAAATGAGCTTCAACTTCTTCCATTTCTTTGGCCAGCATTAGGAAATACCAAACATATTATTAGAATGAGGATTACTCATGATAGGAGTAATATACTAAAGAAAAGAGACCTGGGACGTCTTCTTAGAAATAGATACACCTCCCAGGACACCTTTACTAAATGGGGGTTCTCCTTAGGGAATATACACTGTAACATCCCTGTGCAGATAGACACTTCAGAAATGCCTAACTCCTCAAGATGGTATAGGCAGAACAGAGAGTACAAGATGGTATGTGCCAAGACTCTGTTGGTATATACGCAGAACCAAATGAGTGCACATGGGCTACACAAGAGTCTTGGCACAAGGCGGCTACCTATAGGGGGGAAGTAGCTCAGGAGGGCGGCCACCCCCAGCAGAGTAACCACTTTTGTTCTTATTCATTGCGACTAACCACTAACCTTTGCAAGAATGGTTACCTCAAATTTGATGAGAAACAATTCCTCACCAAAATCCCTTATTAGTTTGTTGTCGGTCGTCTCTTGAATTCTATAGTAGCTCAGAGAACAAAAATGGCATTTTTGTGGGACTTATGAGAAGATATATGTATAATCCTGGCAAGAATCATTGGGAAAAAGTCAAAATGCTATTGAGAAATCTTAGTGGCATTTAGGATAAGCACCTATGCTTGTGTAGAGGTGATACACCCATTGTTTGATAGACAATCTCTTATTAAACAACACTTTACTTCTAGGTACATTTTCGCTTCACAAGAGGTGATGTATCTTGGTGGTCTTGTCCTCATACTGTCTTGTACATTGTGTAACATGACCATTAAATGGAAGACATAGGTTGTATACTCACATTTAAATAAGCTTTGTCATTCTTTTTATTTCCCTTGGTTCACAACAACCACATTTGCCTTTAGTGCAAGATCATTGCTATTGATGTCTACGTCAAAAGTCAAGTACCCTCTAGAGTCTTCATGCACACTCTTTCAATAAAACATATAGTGGCCTAACAAACCACAACTCTAGTTAGAATTATTGTGAAATTTGCATGTTTGTGTGCTTTGACTTCTATATTGTGTGCATTTTTCTACTCATTTTTTGTGTTCTCTTGTTTGGTTTGAGTAGGTCACAATGCACAAAAAAGGTTGCTACACAAAAACTCCAAGGGGTTCTAGGTAGTGGGTGAGATTTTCTCCTACTCCAAGGTCCTCAAGTAGTCATTAATAAGGTCTAATCCACGTGGTTATCTAGGCTACTAAAAACCACATACCTTGGTACTAAGAATTTCAAATCAATAAATAAATTAAAATTCTCTACAAATGGAAAACTGAAAAAAATATTGATGACAATCTGCTATAAAAATTGTGAGCCACTTCATCCATTACTGTTTGCTCATCATTTTTTACTAAATATTACATGAGATTAAGACGGTTCAAGAAGGGTGTTAATGTTTTGTTTAAGACACATTCGAAGTCCAGAGCCCCACGATGTTCAGAGTCTACAAAACCAGTGTTTCAATATTGGAACGTCACAGGAGTCTTTCAGATTGTAAATGTTTATTAACTATTAGCAATAGTGTTAGTTCTCATTGTTTAGCTGAAAATCAATGACAACTATCCTTATGCGTTGGCAGAGAAGGCTAAGGTGATTTATCTACTGTTAGCAATAGTCTTAGTTCTCATTGTTTAGCTGCAAATCAATGACAACTATCCTTATGCGTTAACAGAGAAGGCTAAGGTGCCTCCCTTCACTTGCAAAACAAGGCAATGTTGGACTTTAATGCACTGTAAACTCTAGAAAGATGGAGATGACTTGAAGCACCCTCATGCGTTTCCTGTAGTTGCCCTCAGTTTATCTCCTTACATTTAGAAAATCTTGCAAACATATGGAAATATTCACTATCACTTTTTATTGATATAAAGATAATGTGTTATTGTGAAGAATCGCTTTTATATTGATGATGCATAGATCATTATCCAATACAAAATAATGTTAAACATAATCATTCACGGAAACAAAATGGAATCTTTCACCTTATTACCAGTATTACAAGAAATAAAGAAGGCAATGAGTGAACCAAAATATGGTCCAGAAACTCAAATGTATCAAGGGTGATGTCAATTTGAGTGAATTACCATAGGCAATAAGACAACAATGATATCCCTGCAAGCAAGCATGAGCCATTGGTTTTCCAACGGCAGTGAACATTTCTTCCTGCATAAATACACACATTTAGATCATTATTTCCGAATCTGTGGCCATCACTGTAAGCTTTGCATGGATAATCACTACTTGTTTGCTCATTATCTTATTTCAATAAAACTTAAACATGAGAAACTAGAAAAGCATGAATTAGATGACTAGTATGTGTATCAGTTTATCCCATAGCAGAAATATTTCCCATTCACCTCTAACTTTGTATTCACAAATTTAATTTGACATCACTAAAAACAAATTCAAACCACTAAAAAATCCTTTCATGATTATGAGGAAGGGGCTTCAACGCAAGCACCTATATTATCGCTATATTGAACTATAGGGGTGATTTAAAAAAAATTTGAATGGTTTCATGCTACAATGTTTTCAGTTTGGAGCATCTTATATTGTCAACCTTGAAATTGTCTCTCCTCAAAGCTCAGAATATATTCTGTTTTACATGGACATAGGCCTAGACTAGGTTGCTAGTGTGTGTGTGTGTGTGTGTGTGTGTGTGCGCGCGCGTGCGTGCGCATGTGCACGTGCATGTATGTGATTCTCTAACTCATCATGCTGGAACTAAATTTTGGCAAATTTTCGATATGTGAAAGTCCTCTCAATCAAGAGCCTGATTGCACCTTCTTGTGCAACAAGATTAGCATGAGAAAAAAATTTAAGCCTAAAGGAATTGCACACCCCATAGAGAGACCTGGTGAAGAGCTTCTTGCAACAAAGGAGATAAGTTCCCCTTCTCATCCTTCTTGGCTCTAATGCACAAGATGAAAAACCTTGATCTTTTTCACAAGCTGGAGATCGATATCAATGCTTTTTCCTATAGTATTGATAATTAGTACGGATAGAAAGATAGAGAATATCTGCAACTTGATGCTAAGCATCAAGTATCTGCATTAAATCCCTATTTGTAAAGATTGGGAATTGGGTCATCACATAGAACAAGAGAATAGATGGAGTAATACTACCATGGCTTGTAGGGAGGAAGCAAATAAGTAGAAGCTGAGCACTAACACTCCATAAATTAAAATGCATTGAGGACTACAAAAGAATTTGCATCCTCGGAATCCAATAGAACTCAAAAATCCAAAAAGGTGCATGTTTCTATGAACAAATGAGAACCAAATAATATCAAAAGGCAGCAAGCATCCAATGTGTAGCATCAAGTTTTGGATTCTCAAATGTCAAAATGAAGTAAATCAAGAAACCCATGATGGGCGACAACCAAAAAGTCAATGCAACACATCTATTCTACGCAACAGGTCAATATCTTGCAATAGCTTTCTGTATGAAATCAATGCTTGGCATCACTTTTTCACTTTGACGGAAGAAACGAGTCATATTATCACAAAAATTGAGAGTGAGACAATGATCCCCTGCACTATCTCAATGTGAAGCATCATCTCGATGCTTAAAGTTGCTATCAAACATCACCTTGGCATGCAAATGTGATGTAAGCTGATGTGTAGTATTAATTTCATGCATGAATTGATGCTTCACATAGAATTTGTGCATGAACTTGATGCCATCCATCAATTTTAATGACGAAATCCAATCCCTTGCATCGACATTCACACAAATCTAATGTCTAATATCCATATTAAGTAGAAGATAGATATGGGGCATCAAATTTCCTATCTACGACCCTCATGTGCAAAACTAGAAAGGGTAAAGATTCTACAAGAATAAATTTGTTCAAGAGTTTGATCACAAATTCTATCTATTTGTGAGAGAATCTTTCTGAATCTTTGAAGAATCTTCTTTTTGAAGTGAATTTTCACTACCCCTTTCTTTTTTCTGTTCCCTTTTCCTTGTCATCTCTTTCTACTGTTTTCTGAATGCTCTTAATCGCGTTCATGTGCTCTGGAAGCATGCGCTCTCGTAAGTTTTTTCCATGAGTTCATTGAGTGCAACTGATAGACTGGCCACCCCCTTGTGTAGACACTCGGTGACGTAATTGGACTTGTTAGATTCTAGACGATCCAACTTTCAATTCATTTCAATTAGGGAGAAAAATGAACCCCCCTTGGGCCTTATAAGAGCAACCAATCAGATTTTAGTCAAAGAAGAGGCATAAAAGGGGGGTACCGAGAACTATGTCTTATGTAGCATAAAACTATATCATATGACCTTTCTATGGAAAGCTCTTGATGAGCCAATTCTAATGCACTCTTTCTTCCTTAAATCTGATTAAGTATGCTCAAGTTATGGCTGATCGAAAAAATCCACAAAAAACCGATCCATTCTCATTGGCTTAGAGGGAATATTCCTAAAGCATCTTTGACTTAAAAAGGCCCAAGGAGGGCTCATAGATAGACAAATAGATAGATAGATAGATAGATAGGTCAGCGCAAATCTATTGGGTCTCTCTGCAATCATTATGAGGCCTCATGTCATGATAGGAAAGGATCTCTTACAAGACTCCTTTAAGCGTTTAGGTATCTTATTCTATTTAGGATGTCAAATTTCATAGTGACATTTGTTGATATTGCATCTTAAGGGATTTCTTCAATACTCTTATACTTGGTTGACATTCTCATACGCCTAGATGATGAAGGAAACATTGGGTATCTGAAATGCTTTCTTGCACATTGGGATCATTGGGAACACTACAATTCTGAACGCTTTGAATTAGTATGAGAGTTGTTTGTATATTGCACACTTTCTATCGATGACCATTTGTATTATTGTATGCTCTGTACTATCTTGAAGCATTAAATGCCATGATGTTACTCGAAGGTTACTATCTGTGTACATAGAAGGAGAGATCATGGGCAACATGTTCTCTTCTTCTGCCATCTACTTTCTCAGTATGAGCTCCATTTCTTTTGTTGATCCATACCCTATCTCAAACTTAAATAGCATGTGACGTGTTATCTTTTGATCTCCATGAGCCTTTAAACGTGTAAGATTTTTTGGATTTATGTAGACGTGATGGGTGCATAAATGTCAGAAAAGTGAATAAAGGTAGTGATTTTACTCGCCTTGATGATCATTGCCCTTTAACGATTTGTTTTCTATGAAAGCTATGAATATATCAACTAATTCAAGTGTTTCTGCACCATATTTGAGAGGACAAGTTCCTAAAGTATTACAATCCACTCAATTTTATTGGAATCCATGTCAAGTAAGTGAAACAAGTAATTTCAAATAAAATTTTGACTAGCGCTCTTAAGGCAAAAGTATATTGAAGTACTCAAAACGACGCATGGAGCTGGAAGCAGGGTGAAAAAGAATTTGAAGGGAAAATAAACGAGTGGCAAGAGGAAAGTCTCTCTCTCTCTCTCTCTCTCTCTCTCTCTCTCTCTCTCTCTCTCTCTCTCTCTCTCTCTCTCTCTCTCTCTCTCTCTCTCTCTCTCTCTCTCTCTCTCTCTCTCTCTCTCTCTCTCTCTCTCTCTCTCTGTGTGCGCGTGCGCGCGCGCGCGCTCACCACGTATGCAAATATGACTTTCCTATTACAATCCGAAATCCGTAAATATAATTTCAACTCAAGTCACTAACCATCCCAAACTTTGCAACTTTAGAGTACTAGTTGTTCTCTATAGAAAAAGAAAAGGAAATGGATGAATGACCTGAGTAACAGATTCGTCGGCAACATAGTCAAAAGTGAATGTTCTTGGAGTGGGCTGAGGTGATGAGGGCTTGAAGGGGATATCGGTGCTGATGCCAGGTGGAGGCATTTGAAACACAGTGAGGGAATGCCCGAGAGAATCCACTGAGAGGCATTTCGAGTAGCCCAGCTGCTTCTCCCTCTCAAGAGGAGGTCTGACCCTTACAACGACACTCACATTCACCTCTTCAGGCAGTGGCACATGAAGCCTTGTCGCCATTGTCTTCTTGAATCCACAGGAATGGCTTGATTCTCATGAGGCGACATCACAGTCTACTGGAGTAAACAAACGAGATCACACTGTGCCTATTCGGAAGTGCTTCGAGCAGGAATGATGCGTATATCTGCGTCCACATCTGCGTGCTTTGCCTCGATTTGCTCGTGTATTCGGTGCAATCGTGCCCTTTGAATCGCAGGTCCGCTGCGCCTGATCCAATTCAGCTGTTGACAAATCGAGCTTTGCTTCTGTGTTCCTCCATGCAGCAGAGGGTAGCGTCGCTGACGTGAAAGAGATGAGAGCAGCCGCTTTAACATTACGCCTTTTGAAAAATTAAACACGAATTGACCGACAAAAACATTTGCTGACGGGGGTTGGTCACTGATCATGCGTGTCCGGATAAATCAAGAACAAGAGCTTCTCCATTATAACTTTTGCACCCTCCATCACGATTTCGGGAGTGGGATGATTAGAAAGATATGTACATTTCTTCTTGTTTTGGGTGTTCAATTCTGCATATGCGTGACTTAATATTGGGCATTCACACATCTTTGGGGCCAACAAAGTTAGGGTGGGTTCACACTATGCGGCGTCCCTCAAAGTTGAAAGTGGTAAGGCAATTAATTTCTTCCAACGTAACATTTCCCCCTCTTGTTCGGCTCGCCTGATAATTCAAGCCATGTCATGGAACATTTTTTGCTCTATTGTTTACACCCCCGCTCCTCCACCCCAAAGCTTTTCGAGTTGTCAACTTAGATTTTTAATGATATTTTTTTCCTTTTCTTTTGGGGCATGTGTGAATACAAAGCAGAGGAAGTTTTGAAATCTTCATTGTTCCATGTGGAACAACACCTTCTTGTTATGAAGTTCTGGAGCCCCAGTTTGAAGTCACTTTCAATTACATTACTCTAGTTTGGATTGTACATCTTTTGACTAAAAAAGCTCTAACAATTTGTGTATGAATGTCAACTTGAGTGAAGACCTATTGAAAAACAATGTCTAAATAGGTAAATTAGTGATTATAAATGATTAGCTAAGCAAGATGGCGAACGACGTGGTTAGAGTAATATGTTCTCATGCGATCCATCCGAGATCAATCCCTGGCAGTAGTGAACAGCGAAGATTTTCTTTTGGTGAATCAAAAATCATGAAATTTGCAAGAAATAAAGCAAGGACTATGGAAAAAGCTATCGATGACGATTCGCTTTAGATTTTGCTTTTAGAGGTGCTTTTTCATGGGACTTCGCATGACTATATAAAAGGTGGTCTTGCTTCATATCAAAATCATCACTCAAGGATCTCTTTTAAGTGCTCAATCTTCAAAGAGAAGGAGGTGATCAAGATATTGGAGAAGATCCTTGGAGGCCATCTTGGAGGAGGAGTTCTCACACTCTTGGAGGAGTTGTGGTCTATGTCTTGGTGATTATCTGGAGGAGATTCTACTAGCTTACCATCAACCTCCATTATTGATTTACTGTGAGTAGCAAGTCTATTTCCATTCTTACTTGCTAGGTCACTTGTTTCTGATTTAGGTTGATCAGAATTTGGGTTTTCTTTAAAATAGTTATAAATTGTTCTTATTCTCCATATTCTCACACACACTCTCTCTTCATACCTCTTAGGCACACAATCTCTTGTTATAGTTCCTATTTCTGCTTAGATATAAATATTGTCAGTTTTATCATATTCACACATTGTAATTTGACATTGCAATATATGTAGTGTAGATGAGCCTCATAGCTTATTGTTACACTTAGAAATCTTTCCTATTCTCTCTCTATCTCTCATTCATCTTCCTTTTGAGTATTAAGGTGTATGCTAAGGTTCATCTGTTGGAAAATCCTATAAACTTGTGATTTATTGTTATTGTGGCCCACCCTACTTCCAACATTTGGCATTAGAACTTAGAATACAAACATATGGTATCAAAACTTGGAATACCAACATTTGGTATCATAGCATAATTGGCATATGCCCTTAACAAGATTAGTGACTATAGACTTGAGAATATTGAAGACAAGCTTGAGGGCATGTCGAACTATCGAATGTGGAGTTTTATGATGATGAATTTGTTAGTAACTAAGGACTTATGGAATATTGCCAATGGCACTTATCCAAGGCCAAGATAAGTCAGAAGAACCCATGTTTCTATTTCTACTCAACAGGAGGTTAGTGAAGAAGAAGGAACTACTTCATCATCAGGAGTCCCTACTACTACTACATTACTTCCTATAGAAGAGAAATCTAGATGGGATTTGAGGGATGCACTAGCACTTTCATATATTGCTATGGGAGTCAAGAGCCATATTATATCCCATATCAGCCCATAACCTCTCGTCAGGCTTGGTTGGAATTAGAGAATCTCTGTCAAAGAAGAAACCATGCTAGGAAAGCTCATCTAAGGAGATAGCTAGCCAACACAAGGATGAAAGTTGGTGAATCCGCTCAGACACATATTTTTGAAGATCAAAGATTTACGAGATCAGTTACTCAATGTTGGAGTCAACATTTCAGACGAAGAGATGGTAAACACACTTCTAAACTCCCTTCCATCTATATATCGTGCTTTTGTTACCTCTTTATCTCTCTCTACAAGAGAGACTTGAAGAGCTATAGCTTTTGTTACTTCAAGGTGAAGATCAACAAAAGGGTATGGAGGAGAATGATGAATCTATGTTATCATCATCAAAAGGAAAGAAGAAGAAAGAGAAGAAGAGTCAGCAATCCAAGAAGGAAAGTAAGTCTTCTAATCCAAATTCTTCCAGCCCTTTTCCTAACGCTTCCTCTACACCCAAAGAAAAGTCTTCAACCACATCTGATTCAAAGAAAGGAGTATTCCATTACTATAAGAAACTCGGTCATTTTATAGTAGAATGTAGAACAAAGATTTTCAATGAGAAGAATAAAGCATTAGGTAATAGTGTTGAAAACAATCCAAAACCTAAATCTTCAAATGTAGATTCAGATGCATGTATTACCATTGAAGAAGTAGCTTTTGATCAGGCAGCATTAGATGCAATCTCAGATAATCCTTGGATTTTTTATTCTAGATCTACTAAACATATGACAAGTTGCCGAAAGGTATTTTCTTCCCTTTCTAACTCTTCAGGTAGAAGAGTGAACATTGCAGATGGTCATGATTTAGATATTGTTGGTGTTGAAGAAGTGAACCTAAAGTCAAGAGCAGGTGAAATTCTTGGTGATTATCTGGAGGAGATTCTGCCAGCTTACCATCAACATCCATTGTTGATTTACTGTGAGTAGCAAGTCTATTTCCGTTCTTACTTGCTAGGTAACTCGTTTCTGATTTAGGTTGATCAGAATTTGGGTTTGCTATAAAATGATTCTAAACTATTATTATTCTCCATATTCTCACACACACACTCTTCATACCTCTTAGGGACACAATCTCTTGTATCTAGTTCCTATTTCTGCCTAGATACACATATTGTCAATTTGTATCATATTCACACATTGTAATTTGACATTGCAGTATAGATAGTGTAGGTGAGCCTCATAGCTTACCATTACACTTAGAAATCTTTCATATTCTCTCTCTATCTCTCATTCATCTTCCTTTTGAGCATTAAGGTGTGTATGCTAAGGTTCATGTGTTGGAAGATCTTGTAAACTTGTGATATATTGTTATTGTGGCCCATCCTACTTCCAACATTTGGTATCAGAACTTAGAATACCACCATATGGTATCAGATCTTAGAATACCAACTAGACCTTCCTAACAAGCTAGGTTGACATCCCTCTCAATATCAACATCTCTCTTGAGCAAGAACTTGTAAACAAGAGAGTATATCCCATCTTTTGATATTATTGTGATAAGCAAGAGCACAAGGTTAGAAGTTTCCCAACTACAGGAAAGAGGTAGAGACCTCCCAATGTCCTAGTGATCAAGGAGAACTAAAGAGGTAGAGACCTCCCAATGTCCTAGGGATCAAGGAGAGCTATAGACAAGTGGAGCGTAAAACTCCAATAGAAGATGAAGAGGATTTGACCCTATTCCATAAGAGATGAAGAGGATTTGACCCTATTCCACAAGAGGATTTGACCTTATTCTACTAAGGTAAGTAGGGGAGTTTTTCTTGCTTGTATAGTTTTATGTTAGCTAGTGAGGAGGAAGTAAACAAACATAGGTTTTCATTCCTAACTCATCACTAGCCCTTCCTCGAGAAAAAATTCTAGATTCTTAATATAGAGGTCTCTCTAAGATTGGACAATTGAACTTTTAGAAGAACACTTGGTAGGCAGTCTTTGGTCCCTTTGCAAGCCCTAGATGGACTTAGTGGATCATGGTATCACCTACTTTGGAAGCCAATAGGCAAGAAACTTTGATTTTACCCCTTCCCTAGTGCCCCTCTTTAGTCATTGACATAGTTTCTTGCCCCTTGTAAACTTGATTATGCCTATTTTAAGAAAATGTGAAGGAAAGGATTGGAAGTCTTTGATGTGGCAAAAGATCAATCTCTTAGCTTAGTGACTAGTTTAGCTTAGAATTTAGAAATTTCTTAGCTATTGGGATCATGCTTAGAGGATAAAATTGTGGCCTTGATCTCATCATGCATGTTAATGGTGTCCCTATTGAGAAGAAAAGGAATAATATCCCCTATTGAAGCATTATAATAGGAAAAAATCTCCATTTGGAACTAGATTTTCTTCTTAAAAAATGATCTAATGAGTACTTGTTAATATATTTCTATAGTGATGTGTGCGAACACACTTAGGACTACTAGGGCACCTTTTCTCCTCTTTAGGAGGTTTTTTCCCCACGCTTGTATATATGCATATAACCCTAATGGGTCACTCATCTTTGGACATTCACTTGGTAATACATTCTATATTGCATTGTGCTCCAAGCTCCTTCTTATTCCTTGTGTTGTTCATGTGCTTCCTCAAACTCTAACAATTGGTATTAGAGGAGGTTGCTACTTCATCTAGGGCATCTTCGACACCCCTCTGGTCATAGTCTGAGATCACATGAAAATTGGTGAGCATACTCATAGTGATTAGGAGTTAAAATCATCTTCACTCTATGGCATAAAAATTCTGATTTGAGCTCATGTCAGCCTCCAAATGCATTATCGTAGCGATTGTGTAGGAAATTTTTCCTTTTGTGCCAAACAT
Source organism: Ceratopteris richardii (assembly GCA_020310875.1). Taxonomy (NCBI): domain Eukaryota; kingdom Viridiplantae; phylum Streptophyta; class Polypodiopsida; order Polypodiales; family Pteridaceae; genus Ceratopteris; species Ceratopteris richardii. The sequence continues at coordinate 176,292,077 of CM035412.1, forward strand.
ATATACATGTTTCAGTTCACCAGTACAAGTGCTCAAAACCTACTATAGGTTTAGTAGAGCTCAACAAGGTTTCTTCGCTCAATTTTTTGATATACAATCAATTTTTTACATCAAGGTATTTAGTCAATGGCCATGGCTAAAAGCAATGATGTGTTCCATATGTTGGTTATTGAGGATAAGTTGGATCCATTGTGGGCACATATGACGTGCCATGGATTGGTAGCAAAAGGGTTGTGGAATATTGCATAGGGCATTGAAAAACATCCTACTCCAAGGTGATCCAGATGGTGTTGAATATGATGATCTTCAACTTCTAGTTCATGTGTTGGTTTTCGGTGCACCTATTGTAGAGCAACTTTGTTGGGATGGCAAAGATACTCAGGCATGTGCATTGGTAGCTTTGTCTGTCACGTGTACCATTATCCCTCACATTTGATCATGCAAGACAAAAAATAATTTTTGGGGTACACTTACAACTCTATACCATGCAAGAAATGAGGTTCATGTTGCTTACCTCCAAAAACAGTTGGAGAGTGAGCATATGAATGAAGAAGATTCCATAGATAATTTTAAGAAAAAAAATCAAAGATTTGAAGGAGGAATTGATTTGTGCTACTGAAATCTTGCGACATAGTTCACTTATGCAGACTGTTCTTGATGGTCTTTGAGATTCATATTAGATTTTTTCTTCTACTCTTTGATTGATGATCAAAGGAAATCCAAATGCCTTAATGTTTGAGGAGTTATTCTCTATTTTGTTACAAGAAGATAAGTCCGGGTAGAACTAGTCAATTATACATTTTATAGATCAAGCTTTCTTAGCTACTTAGAAGGGCAAAGGTAAATGGAGCTCATCTACTAGAAAGAAGAAATTTGTTAATGACCCAACATCAAAGAAGGAAGACAAAGATGACAAGAAAATAGGAAAGCAAAGACAGTTTCCAAGTACTATAAGGCAAGGATCATGTCATAAAGAGTTGACCTAAACTGGTTGCAAAAGAGGCAAAGAAGAAAGAGGTTTGAATGGTTGTTGCATAGGCCGCTACACCTAAAACAGAGTATGCTAACCTTGTTTAGAATGAAGAATGGGCTTTTACTAGTATTTTCAACTATGACCCATCTTCTCATGTGTAGCGTATGTCTACAATAGACTTAGATGTTTGGTACTTTGATAGTGGGGCAACTAAACATATTACCTTGCAACACAATTTCTTGAGTTAACTTGAGCTTGCCCCTATAGAGAAAACTATCACATGTGCTAACAACTCCTCTTATCCTATAATGGGAGTTGGTAAGATCATTTTGAGCACTACTGAGGCAGTTCTTTCACATTGTCAGATGCTTTATATGTTCCAAGGATTAAGAAAAACACGTTTTTAGTTTCATCATTAGTAGAGATTGTCTTGGTTGTCAAATTGTTCATGACAAATGTAAAGAGCATGATCTCTCAAATGGTGATGTTATTATTGCTTCTCAAATTTAATGTCATGGGTTGTATGAGCTCATAAACTATGGAAAATCTATGAATGATTCCACATGTGTAGTTCAAGATTCTCAAGCTATCTCATATGCAAAGCTTTGGCATGCACGCTTTGGTCATCTGAATTTTGCAAGTTCACTTCACCTCCAAAAAGTTGAAATGGTATCCTCTCTACCCGAACTTGAGGCATCTTATAGACATGTCTACAAGGCTATATTTTCGGAAAAAATTAGCATTTCTCCTTCTCAAAAGATGGTTCTGTTTCAGCTACTCATAAATTGTAGCTTGTTCCTGGTGATGTCTATGGTCTTATGTAGAGACCTTCATTTGGGAACTACTTGTACTTCGTGAATCTTATTGAAAACTTCTCCAGGCATGCATTTGGTGTATCCATTGAAATCAAATTCCATAGTTCTTATATGTTGTAAAAAATTCTTCCTTATGGTTGAAAATATGTGTGCATGTAAATTGGGCACCCTCTGTTCTAATCAAGGGGGGGAAACATGTCTTTTTATTTTAAATAGTTGAGCATGGGATAAAACATCTATGTGCAATGCCATATACAGCTCACCAAAATGGATTTTCTAAAAGGGAGAGCAAGTCTCTCATGGAAATGGCCATATGTATGGGCCAAAGTCAAGCTTTACCCCATAGCTTCTATCTTAAGCATTTTATGTGTGCAACATATGTACTTAACAAGTATCCCGCCAAAGAATTGCAATTGATCTATCCATAGGAGGCTTGGCATGGTCACAAACCATCTGTTGTTCATCTATGTCTGTTTGGTTGTCTTGCATATGCATTAGTGCCTGAACAGCAATGTAGAAAATTGGACGATAAAACAATAAAGTGTATTTTTGTTGGAGATAAACATCTGCAGAATCACGTGAACAACACAAGGAAGGAGAAGAAGTTTGGAGCACAACACACAATACTGAATGTATTACTAGAGAATGTACAAAGATAAGTAGCCCATAAGGGCAATAGGCGTATATACAAGCCGGGGGAAAAAAACCTCCTAAAGAGGGAAAAAAGTGCCCTGGCGGTCCTAGTGTGTTCACACACATCACTACCTAAATATATCAACAAATCCCCCCTGGGAGTGATGCGGTGAACAAGGATCTGGCACTCATGTATAAGGAAGTGCCAAGCTATGTGGAAATCACTCCACAAAAGGAAGTAAGCCCAAAGCTTTGCGGAAAGCTTCAAACTTCTCCCTAGGCAGATCCTTCATGAAAAGGTCTGCAATGTTCTCCTGCGTGGGCACATATGCCAAGCTGATCTCCCCAGCAGAGAACCTCTCCCTCACATAATGATAATGCACCTCAATGTGCTTAGTGCGAGCATGGAGCACAGGGTTCCTCGCAACTGCCAATGCGCCCTGACTGTCAGTGAAGATGGTGATGGCAGAAGACTGACCAACACCCAAATCATCCATAAAGCGTCTAAGCCACACACACTCAACAGTAGCTGAGAAAGCTTCCCTATACTCAGCCTCACAACTGGAAGTGGCCACAGTAGGCTTCTTCTTGCTCAACCAAGATATACATGAGCTACCAAGCATGAAGCAAAAGCCACTAGTGGACACACGAGTGTCATAGCAACTAGCCCAATCAGAGTTAGAAAAAGCATGCAAATCTGGTGGTAGTGATCCCCCCTTGGGATAAAACAACCCAAGTAGCCGAGTACCACTCAAGTAGCGAAAGATGCGCTTAACTGCCTGCCAATGCTTGACTCTTGGGCAATGCATAAATCTGCTCATCTGTGAGACAACAAACTGAATATCTGGCCAAGTAATTCACGCATCCAACAGCCTGCTGATAGAGAACATCATCAAATGCATCTCCAACATCATGAAGACTCGATTGTAAACCTGTCTCCATAGGAGTGGCAATAGACTTATAGTCTTCAAGGCCAAAACAATGCAATAATGTGTCAATATATTTTTTTTGACATAAAGCCATTCCACCATCAACTTGCATAAACTGAATGCCCTAATAGTGATGCAAATGCCCCAAATCAGACATCTCAAATGAGGCATGCAAATCAGTCTTAAAATCAGCAATATGCATCTCATGAGGACCAGTGAGTAGCATGTCATCAACATAAACCACAATGATCAGAAGTACATCATTAGCACGCTTAACATATGTTGATATATTTAGGTAGTGATGTGTGTGAACACACTAAGACCGCCGGGGCACTTTTTTCCCTCTTTAGGAGGTTTTTCCCCCCCCGCTTGTATATACGTCTATTGCCCTAATGGGCTACTTATCTTTGTACATTCTCTAGTAATACATTCAGTATTGTGTGTTGTGCTCCAAGCTTCTTCTTCTTCCTTGTGCTGTTTGCCTGCTTCCGCAGAGGTCTAACTCCAACAATTGGTATCAAAGCACGTCGTCGCTTCATCTAGGGCGCCGTCGACACTCCTCCGTTTGTAGTCTCAGAATCGCACGAATTTTGGTGAGCATAGCGTGTTTTCGATATCAAAATTGCTTCGCTTTGTGTTCCGGAATCGCAATCTGAGCTCATTTCGACCTCCGAACGCACTATCGTAGTGCTTGTGCTTCTATTTCGTCTTTTTGTGCCAAAGGTATATACCAGTTTTTGTTCGCCAGTTTAAGCGTCTCGAAGTCTGCTACAGGTCTAGCAGAATTCATCTGGGCAGTTCCGTTCAACTTTTTGAGATACAGTCAATTTTCTGCATCAAGGTATTTTAGTCACCGGCCATGGCTGAAAGTAGTGATGTATTCCGTATGCTGGCTGTTGAGGATAAGTTGGATGGTACCAACTACCCATTATGGGCTTATATGATGCGACATGTATTGGTTGCAAAAGGATTGTGGAACATTGTGCAGGGTGTTGAAAGACGTCCTGTTACACTTGTAATGACAGGTACTGCAAATATAGGTGTTGGAGCTGATGAAGATGGTGTCGAAGATGATATTCCGCAGATTCCTGTTCGTGCTGTTGTTTCTGCTGCACCTACTACAGAGCAGATTTGCTGGGATGGCAGAGATGCCCAGGCACATGCATTGATAGCTTTGTCTGTCAAACGTGCCATTATTCCTCACATTCGCTCTTGCAGAACACCTAAGGATGCTTGGGATACACTTACCACATTGTACCAAGCTAGGAATGAGCCTGGTGTTGCTTATCTCTGAAAACAGTTGGAGAGTGAGCACATGAATGAAGGTGATTCTATGGACAGTTTCCTAACGAAGATCAAAGATTTGAAGGAACAGTTGATTTTTGCTGATGAGGTTATACCAGATAGCTCACTTGTGCAGACCGTTCTGAATGGTCTTCCTGACTCATATCAGAGTTTTGCTTCTACTCTTCGGTTGATGATGAAAGGCAATCTGAATGCCTTATCATTTGAGGAGTTAGTCTCTGTTCTGTTGCAGGAAGATCAGTCCAGGCAAAACAGGTCCATTATGCAAGTTGCAGATCAAGCTTTCCTGGCGAGTCAGAAGGGCAAAGGAAAATGGATCTCTTCAACTAGTAAGCAGAAATCTGCTAATTCTGCATATTCAAAGAAGGAAGATAAAGATGAGAAACAAATCAGAAAAGTAGAAATTGTTTTGTAAGTACTGTAAAGGGAATGATCATATCATAAAGAACTGTCCAAAATTGGTTGCTAAAGAGGCAAACAAGAAAGAGGCTGGAATGGTTGTTGGAGAGGCCTCTACACCAAAAACAGAGTCTGCAAATCTTGTGCAAGAAGAAGAATGGGCGTTTACTACTGTCTGCAGTTTTGACCCATCTTCTTATGAGCAGTGCATGTCTGCAGTAGACTCAGATGTTTGGTATTTCGACAGTGGGGCAACCAAACATATTACCTCGCAGCGCAGTTTCTTCTCTTCACTCGAGCCTGCCCCTTCAGGGAATACTGTTACATGCGCCAACAACTCCTCTTATCCTGTTATGGGAGTTGGTAAGATCATTTTGACTACTACTGATGGTAGTTCTTTCACGTTGTCAGATGCTTTATTTGTGCCAGGGATCAAAAAGCACTTATTATCAATTTCTGCATTAGCCAAGATTGGCTTGGTTGTGAAATTTGTTGATGACAGGTGTACAGTTCATGATCTGTCAAATGGCGATGTGATTATTGCTTCTGGCATTTTATGTCATGGGTTGTATAAGCTCATAGACTATGAAAGATCTGTAAATGATTTGGCATGTGCAGTAAATGATTCTCAGGCTATGTCAGATGCAAAGCTGCCTTGAAGACTATAAGCCTATTGCCACTCCTATGGAGACAGGTTTATGATTGAGTCTTCATGATGCTAGAGATGCATTTGATGCTGTTCTCTATCAGCAGGCTGTTGGATGCTTGATCTACTTATGCATTACTCGGCCAGATATTCAGTTTGCTGTCTCACAGATGAGTAGGTTTATGCACTGCCCAGGAGTCACACATTGGAAGGCAGTTAAGTGCATCTTTCGCTACTTGAGTGGTACTCGGCTACTTGGGTTGTTTTATCCCAAGGGGGATCACTACCGCCAGACTTGCATGCTTTTTTTGACTCAGATTGGGCTAGTTGCTATGACACTCGTGTGTCCACCAGTGGTTTTTGCTTCATGCTTGGTAGCTCATGTATATCTTGGTTGAGCAAGAAGCAGCCTACTGTGGCCACTTCCAGTTGTGAGGCTGAGTATAGGGCAGCTTTCACAGTGACTGTTGAGTGTGTGTGGCTCAGATGCCTTATGGCTGATTTGGGTGTTGGCTAGTCTTCTGCCACCACCATCTTCACTGACAGTCAGAGCGCATTGGCAGTTGCGAGGAACCCTGTGTTCCATGCTTGCACTAAGCACATTGAGGTGCATTATCACTATGTGAGGGAGAGGTTCTCTGCTTTGGAGATCAGCTTGGCATATGTGCCCACACAGGAGAACATTGCAGACCTTTTCACGAAGGCTCTTCCTAGGGAGAAGTTTGAAGCTTTCCGCAAAGCTTTGGGCTTACTTCCTTTTGTGGAGTGATTTCCACATAGCTTGGCACTTCCTTATACATGAGCGCCAGTTCCTTGTTCACCGCATCACTCCCAAGGGGGATTTGTTGATATATTTAGGTAGTGATGTGTGTGAACACAATAGGACCGCCAAGGCACTTTTTTCCCTCTTTAGGAGGTTTTTTTCCCCCGGCTTGTATATACGCCTATTGCCCTAATGGGCTACTTATCTTTGTACATTCTCTAGTAATACATTCAGTATTATGTGTTGTGCTCCAAGCTTCTTCTTCTTCCTTGTGCTGTTCACGTGCTTCCGCAGATGTCTAACTCCAACAACATATAAGGTGCTTTCAATTGGACTGTTCTCAAAACCATGTGCAATCAGATAGGCATGTATCTTTTCATACCAAGCACGTGGTGCTTGCTTTAAACCATATAATGCCTTCTTTAGCCTGCACACTTGGTTTTCATGCCCTTTTTGCACAAAACCACGGGGCTAAAAAACATACACTTCTTCATGCAAGTCACCATTCATAAATGTTGTTTTAATGTCCAACTGATGTACATTCCAACCATGATGAGCTGCAAGTGGACAGATGCTATGAACAGTAGTCATTCAGCAAGTAGGTGCAAAGGTCTCATCAAAATCAATGCCTCTTTCCTGTGCATAACCCTTTGCAACAAGCCTAGCCTTATATCTGTCAACTGTACCATTAGGCTTACGCTTCAGCTTGTATACCCACTTAGTCCCAATGGCCTTCTTGCCAGGAGGCAAGTCACATAAAGACCAAGTACCATTCTTCATTATAACATCATATTCAGATTGCATAACAACCATCCAATTTTCTGAATTTTGTGCTTCATCAAACGAAACAGGCTCTGTCTCATCACAGAGACTAGATTCAGCCATAGCATAGCAATCTGATACAAAAGAGCCACTATGAGAGCCTAATCGAGTACGATATGATAGAGGTGCATCTAATATGTTATCATGCAAGGTCTGCACCAACCATTTTGGCATAGTTCTTGCCTGCTCAATATCAACTCTCTCATCAATAAGTGCATCTTGTAAATCTGCATCAGAAATGGAATGATCTGCATCATCACATGAAACCTGCAAAGGCTAAGAATTTGCCTCATTAGGACCAGCACTAGACTTTCCACCTGTAAAAAGAGGCAGTAAAGTATCATACATGTCTTTGGAGCTAACAGATGTCTCCCTAGTACATGAAAGCAATGGCTGAATAGCATCTTCCACAAAAACAACATCACTACTAACCAGAATGCGTTCATTCTGTGGATGATACAGACGATAGCCTTTACTTTCAAAACTGTACCCAACAAAAATACATTTTACTACTTTATCATCCAATTTTCTACGATATTGTTTGAGCACTAATGCATATGCCAAACAACCAAAAACACGTAGATGTGCAACAGATGGCTTGCGATCATGCCAAGCCTCATATGGAGTGATAGACTGCAGCGCTTTAGTGGGACACCTGTTCAGTACATATGCTGCACACATGACATCCTCAAGCAAGAAACTATGTGGTAAAGCCTGACTCTTGACCATACACCTCGCCATCTCCATGAGTGACCTGTTCTTTCGTTCAGCAACTCCATTCTGTTGAGGTGTATACGGCATTGTACATACGTGTTTTATCCCACATTCAGCCAAAAATGGATTAAAATCAGAAGACATATATTCCCCCCCTCGATGTGAACGGAGGGTGCCCATTTTACATGCTGACAAATTTTCAGCCAAAACCAAAAACTGTTTGAAGCACATGAACACTTTGGACTTTGCGTTCAATGGATATACCCATGCATGCTTGGAAAAATCATCGATGAAAGTCACAAAGTAAAGATAATTCCCAAAAGAAGGTGTGTGCATAGGACCACAAACATCACTATGTACAAGCTGCAATTTCTGAGTAGCCCAAACTGAACCATGTTTTCGAAAGGACGAACGTTGCATTTTGCCCAAAATATAGCCTTCACAAACATGTTTTCCAGGTGCCTCAATTTTGGGCAAAGACGATACACCATTTCAAGTTTTTGCAGGCGTAGCAAACTAGCAAAATTCAAATGCCCAAAGCATGCATGCCAAATCTTTGCATCTGACTTAGCCTGAGAATCATGTACTGCACATGCCGAATCATTTACAAATCTTTCATAGTTTATGAGCTTATACAACCCACGACGTAAAATGTCAGAAGCAATAATCACATCGCCATTTGATAGATCATGAATTGTACACCTGTCCTCAACAAATTTCACAACCAAGACAATCTTGGCTAATGCAGAAACTGATAACAGATTTTTCTTGATCCCTGGCACAAACAAAGCATCTGATAAAGTGAAAGAACTACCATCAGCAATAGTCAAAATGATCTTACCAACTCCCATAACTGAATAAGAGGAGTTGTTGGCGCATGTAACAATATTCCTTGTAGGGGAAGGCTCGAGTGAAGAGAAGAAACTGCGTTGTGAGGTAATATGTTTGGTCACCCCACTGTCAAAGTACCAAACATCTGAGTCTACTACACACATGCACTGCTCATGAGAAGATGGGTCAAAACTGCAAACAGTAGTAAACGCCCATTCTTCTTCTTGCACAAGATTAGGAGACTCTGTTTTTGGTGTAGAGGCTTCTACAACAACCATTCCAACGTCTTTCTTCTTTGCCTCTTTTGCAGCCAGTTTTGGACAGTTCTTTATGATATGATCATTCCCTTTACAGTACTTACAAAACAATTTCTGCTTTTCTGATTTTTTTCTCATCTTTGTCTTGGCTCTTCGAATGTGCAACATTTTCAGATTTCTGCTTACTAGTAGAAGAGCTCCATTTTCCTTTGCCCTTCTGACTAGCCAGGAAAGCTTGATCTACAACACGCATAATGGACCTGTTCTTCCTGGACTGATCTTCCTGCAACAAAACAGAGACTAACTCCTCAAATGACAAGGCAAACTCTGATATGAATCAGAAAGACCATTCAGAATGGTCTCCACAAGTGAGCTATCTGGTATAACCTCATCAGCAGAAATCAATTGTTCCTTCAAGTTAGGAAATCATCCATAGAATCACCTTCGTTCATGTGCTCACTCTCCAATTGTTTTCGGAGGTAAACAACACGAGCCTCATTCCTAGCTTGGTACAATGTGGTAAGTGTATCCCAAGCATCCTTAGCTGTTCTGCAAGAGCGAATATGAGGAATAATGGCACGTTTGACAGACAAAGCTATGAATGCATGTGCTTGGGCATCTCTGCCATCCCAATGAATGTGCTCTGTAGTAGGTGTAGTAGAAACCACAGCACGAACATGAATATGCAGAATATCATCATCTTCGACACCTTCTGCATCAGCTTCAGTACCTATAGTTGTAACAGTTGCAGGTTTGATAGGAAATTTTTCAACACCCTGCACAATGTTCCACAATCCTTTTGCAACCAATACATGTCGCATCTATAAGCCCATATCGGGTAGTTAGTACCATCCAACTTATCCTCAACAGCCAACATACGAAATACATCACTGCTTTCAGCCATGGCCGGTGACTAAAATACCTTGATGCAGAAAATTGACTGTATCTCAAAAAGTTGAACGGAACTACCCAGAGGAGTTCTGCTAAACCTATAGCAGACTTCGAGATGCTTATATTGGCGAACCAAAACAGGTATATACCTTTGGCACAAAAAGATGAAATAGCCTACACAAGCACTATGATAGCGCGTTCAGAGGCCGAAAGGAGCTCAGATCGCGATTTCGGCACCATAGAGCAAAGCAGTTTTTATCTCTGAAATAGCCTAAGTATGCTCACCAAATTTCGTGTGAATCTGAGACTGCAAATGGAGGAGTGTCGACAACACCCTAGATGAAGCGACGACCTGCTCTGATACCAATTGTTGGAGATAGACATTTGCGGAAGGACGCGAACAACACAAGGAAGGAGAAGAAGCTTGGAGCACAACACACAATACTGAATGTATTACTAGAGAATGTACAAAGATAAGTAGTCCATTAGGGCAATAGGCGTATATACAAGACGGGAAAAAAACCTCCTAAAGAGGGAAAAAAGTGCCCTGGTAGTCCTAGTGTGTTCACACACATCACTACCTAAATATATCAACAATTTTCAATGGGTATAGCTAAAAAAATAAAGAGCAATGATGTTCTTTTTGTGGAAGATGCAATTCAGTCATTACTTTCATGTACCAAGGTGACATCGGTTAGCTTGGGGATATGAGGAACATTCTTTTTTTATAATTTTTATTTGCTTTTACTTTTTTATTGGATTTCACATGAAGATGGAGAATCAAAGGCTCGTCAAAGATTAATGCAAGGGAAGGGACACATATTCCCCTCCCTTGGCTATATAAAGGTCAAGTATGAAAACAAAGGGGGTGTTGAGCACACTTTTTGAAGACAATAAAGCAAGTCAAATACACATGAAAGGGATACAAATGCGGTAGAAAAAACACTTTCTAAATAATGGTGGGCCTCCACCCTCCCCACAAACCATAAATAGCCTAAACTATTAGTTAGAAAACTTTTCTCCATCATCCTAATTTCCCATCTACTTTACCTACTAAAGTTGTAGTGACTATAGATAGACCTCTTTATCCACATACCCATTCATCTAAGGTTCAAACCTTACTTTTTAAATTTTCCTTTCCCTTAGTTCCATTTTATGACATTGGAAGGCATATGGAAAGGATCTTTAATGGCTGCTCCCATTGGCCCCTATGTGCAATACCATGGTCATCTATATGTGTTGTTTTCGTGTATCCTTCCCCTTAGGATAAAATATTCAGAAGTCAAAGTAAAAGTGGAAAACCATATTCTAAGCATCTACTGTCTCCCATTATATACACTAAGTTATCACTCCCATAAAATCAACATGATGCAACTGACATCAGTCCATAATGTGATGTATCCCTCGTGGAGCAATAATATGAAAGACATGTGTAGAATGCCAAGATTTAGAGGCTTGACCCTACTCAATGGAGATAATAAGCCATATATTCCTATGAAAATAGAAAATAGTCCCATAACAAAAATGATTCCACACCCATATTGAACTAGCCTAATATAGTGCCTTCCATCTCACTTTCGATAGTCCAACCTTGAGTTTACTCACAATAAATATTTGTGACATAAAACATTCTTCATTTCTTTTGCCAGTGCATTATGTTGGTTTGTAAATCCTTGATTTGACATCCATATAGAAATCAGACTAAGCTCAATTGGAAGAGTCTATATTAGCACTATGATCCAAATCCTAGTCTTTCCCTTCCGCTTAATTTGTTATATGAATGCAAAGTATGCTTCCATGAGATTCATATAGCCCATATATATCAATCTTCCTAGATGAAACTAAGTGACCATCCTCATGGCTCAACACAAAATAAGATATTGCTCTTTCTATATGTCATATTTACCCACATCTCTTCCAACTCTAAGATGGAACATCATTGCTCAGTTCTTGTCTCTCTAATGCCATCAACTAGATATTTCTCAACTAGTGAAAGACCATCATTAGAAATATGATAACTTCTCAGCCTAAAGTCTTCAAGTCAGACTCAATCTAACCATTGTGACTAAATGATCTCCCTATTCCATAGAATAAGATAGTGCCACTCCTATCTAGGAAATAAAAAAGATGAACTCTCAACTTGAATATTCATCTAGGAGCAAGTTAGAGTTACTTCATAGAAAAAATCATTTCTTAGAATTATGTCTACAAATAAACTAAACTTACTTCCACTAAAGTAAGAGTCTAATTTGAAACATTTTTAAGTTGATACTTCACTATACTTTCCCTTTCCCTTGAAAGAGACTATGGATGGATAAACTCAAATCCATTCCTTATGTATGGATTTTCATACACTCTATTAGAAGCACCTAACGTGAAGTAATAAGATCTCGAGATAAACCATATTCTCTTAGAAGGAGAAATCTTCCTCATGGCATACATATGTTGTACTTAAGAGAAATGTTTTCCCTATAGTCTAATGAAAAATTCTATCCTTATGAATGATGATTCCTTTTGTCCCTTTGCATAGAAGAAGAGTGCTCAAAGGGAAGTTGTATCCATCATCCCATACCAATGGATGCACCTTTCAATCCATCTGTCACATCTTCACTATGGTAACTATGAATCTCACATCTTAAATGGATTTCCAATAGAATCTAAAAATAGAAATATATATTTTCCAAATGTAAAATTAAATTCTTAAAAACTATGGATTCTTATGAATCCCCTTTACTCCTGAAACCAATTAACTTGGTCTATTTGATGACTTGATCATTGGATATCCTAATAAACTCAACCTTGCTTTGTCTTTGAGTACCAAGATCAAATCTAGGTACTTCTCATGATCCATACTCTTGATCCTTAGACACACTCGTGATTTCACATATCCTCGTTCACATCATTATAGTTCCATAGCTCCCCGTCTATATCTTTGATTTGCAATTATTTAATCCACTTACATTTTTGAGTACTCTAATTTTTATAGTACCTTAATTTTAGGACATAAAGCTAATGTCAATGCCTAGATACTTGTCCATTGATGCTTCCTCATGAAAAGCATCTCATTGATCCCTTCTTATTGGTTTCCTGAGTGGTTAAGTAGTGTGTACTTCATAGTTTTCATCAAGTGATAAAATTGGACTATGCATAAATACTTCTTCTTCTTCTTGTGATATCTCATAGTCTCTAATGCACTTATTGTCAGCCTTTCTTGTAACTAAAAATCCTCCACTAGCATGATATGTCAAAGTTGCAACTTTGTAATGCATACAATTCTGATGATAGATCTTTTCATCCTTTGCTTAATCATTTTTGAAGTACAAATATAAATTCTTGTGAAGCAATCTAAATACTTGTGTATATTTTATTTATTCTTAACTCATTCAAATTGAAAATAATTAAGTTCCATGAACCTCTAATACATTGATGCATTCATTGTTCTTTATATAATTTTTCATTAGAATATAATCCTTCTTAGCTATCTTATGTCGAATGAATATGTGGAACAACTCTAAATCCACGTATCTAGTCAATGAAGTCATAACGGCTACTGACATGACATAGTTTTGTCGCTTCTTGTAGACCAATCACTACAAGATGTGACCTCTATAATGACTACTAACATGACACAATTTTGTCACTAAATGATTGTGTGTTTTGTCGTATATAGCATATTCACACACGTATCACCACTTAAACAAGGTTTATATCGATGATAATAATGAGAGTAGCAGAGATGTTTGTGTAGTGTCGCTTATGTGATGCTACAAAATCGTTGTTATGCAACAGCCTTGCATAAGTGATGCTAATATTAAGCGTTTCTTATGTGATGCTTCTGCCATTGCTAATGTGACAAAAACAATCAATGCATGTTCATTTGGCTCAACAACAAAAGCTGGAGGAGATTACATGAGATTACATGAGTCTCCCAGGTCCAACATACTACATCAGAGAGCCTCATATACATGAAAAGATCATTTCAAAGCTAGTGTTAGAATACAACTTCAGTAGGGACTCTCTCCATTGATTGGGAGGGGTGTCTTGGAGAAGCTTGGATATTTGAAAGTCTTCATCAGGAGCATTCTTGACAGAGGTCAGACACTTCACAACAATGTCTTTGAAACCTTGGATGAAACAATAGTAAAAGCTTTGTTTCCTCTTATTGAACACAACATCATTCCTGCTCTTCTAGATAAACCATAATATGTGAGGTCTCCATAAGTTCTAGAGAGCAAGATCCATTCTGTTGCAGGCGCCAAGTTGAAACTCTTTATCGATCAAGGAAATCTTGAGCTTGAGGCAAAGAGGCTGAAACACTTTGCAAAAGACCTTTGCATGTTTGTAGTTGTAAAAGAGGTGGGGTAATTCCTCCACAGTGACACAAAATACACAGTTACCATCATTAATGTCAACTTTCTTGATCCTGGAGCCACACCAGACACCATTGTGGATGATAAGCCACTAGAGAAAGGATTGTTTGATGTTGATGGGGAAAGCCCATAAACAAAGGAATCTGTGGTGCCATTGAATAACTGTCCAATTTACTTGCCATCTCGAATTCAGCTTGTGGAGAATCTGGAGGATAGATCCTCTATTCCTCTTATATTTCTGGAGCATATCCTTGGCCACAGTAGACAACTGAATAGGTCTACAGGATGTGCAAAGTTCTCCAAGCAAAGTACATGGCTAATTATTCTAATTACAATTTTCATTGTTTCTATACCATTTAAATTGTCTCTTTTTCATAAATTCCATATGCATGCATACATACATCGCACGCACATACACACATACACACATACACACATACACACATACATACATGCATAAATTGATATACATACATACATACATACATAAATAAATACATGTAACACATACACTGATAAGACTCATGAGTTGAGTTGACTTGAGTATAGTTAGAAGTGAACCAGCAGTGGTCATAATACACTAAGTTGTGAGTTGTTAGTCACAGGTTCCAGGATTCAGTTCTTGATTTTGTTTAGTGTATTTACATGACACAACAGAAGTATGTTGAGAAAACTTTTTCGTAAGGTAAATGAAAATATGTGGATCCTAGTGTATGTTTTCACGTTTGAGAAAACAGGAGATAGCAGTTCAGAGTCAGTTCATGCTATATATGTGGTCAAGCAATGGTTGCTTGATGTGTACACTACTGGATATCTAGATTGCATATTTTCTCAAGTATTATGGTTCATATTCAGCAAGTTCAAGTTTGAAGGAAATCCAAATTCAGTTTTGAAGAAGACTTTTGAAGAAAAGGTTTGAAGGTCAATTTGGGAGTACAAGCTTGAAGCTTGTGATAGTTTGCAGATCCAGTTCAGTTTGTACCAATATGAGATTGCAGGGGGGATTGTTGAAAACAATGTCCATTGGTCAAAAGTTTGCTCATAGATCATAGCATGTGTAGCTCTTGTTATTAGTCCTCCTACAGCAAAGTGCGCGTGAGCACTTGGCTACGTCAATGCCCTCTCAAGAAATCGGCACAGGTTTGATTCTTGCCAGCAGCGGTGCAAATCACAAACTTTTGTGGTGCTTTTGTTTTATTAAAAATCACCCAAATGATGGACAACAACAGATATTTTATGAATATTTTTTGAAGTAAGCGACGGCGTTTGTTTTTCAGATCGTTAGCAATCGCTATTCGATGAAGCTTTATTTGCTTTTGAAGTGCTTTATTTCAAGATAACCAAAGCTGTATAAGAAGAAGCATAGGCTCATTGTATGCATCCTTCACCTATTACAACACAAGCTTTGGAGCTTGGTCCCTCAATAGAGGTGGTGCTTCTAGCACATGGGGCAGCCATGTTGCTATTTTGGAGCATGTTGAGGAGCAACTATGGAGTTCTTCTAGGAGAAGAAGAGTGTGCTCACACTCTTGCTTATGGAGAGGATTTACCCCGCAGTGGTGGTGTGGATCAGCCATCCACATGATGTATTTGAAGATTGTCTTCTACATGAAGATTTCGGGTTACTTCAAATACATTGGATGATGGTTAACATAAGGTTTGCATCTTATGTTAAGAATTCAGGTACATATTCTCTTTATGCACACAATTACTACTTGGAGTTTATGGAGGCAGTGGCATCCATATCAAGAGGAGTCCTATTCGGCATAGTTACAAGAGAATCAATACATGTATGCTTTATGCATATTTGGATGAGGTGTTAGAGAAGATATGTTCATATGACTTTGAGGATTTCTGGCAACAAACTTGTTAGCATTCTTTGCTACTTTTGTAAGTATGTGATCTTTTCACACACATGTCTAACTTAGGGTCTTTCATAGCCTAAGTTCAGATGAGGGTTTGTTGATTATCAATTTTAGACTGATCCTTCCTCTTTCTGTCACTCATATTCACCTTTCAACCTATCAGGTCACACATCTCATGTATATTCAGATTCATGTCCATACATCTGAATATGTTTCTTGTTACATTTGTACATTCACTCATCCATCTATTTCTGTTACATAGAGTGGTTGAGAGTTTTGCTCCCACATTGTACATTGAACATTGGTATATATGATAGTGTGAGTAAGCCTTGGCTTACGTAACACTTTACACATGTTGTCTAATCTTTCTCTATCTTTGTCTCATCATTTGTATGATTAAATGTGGTATCTTCCTGTTTTGTCAATATTGGAAGATTGCTAGATTCTATGTTGTATATGCTGGACCTATGGAACCTTGGACCTGTGGTATTAGTAATGGGCCTACTAAATTTCCAACAATACATGCCTACATACATACATACATACATATGTACATACATACATATGTACATACATACATATGTACATACATACATATACACACACATACACACACACACACACCATACACATGCATATACATGCACACATACACACACATATACATGCACACACACACATACATGCACATACACACATACACACACACAAAGACACACAGATGCATATATATATATATATATATATATATATATATATATATATATATATATATATATATATATATATATATATATATATATATATATATATATATATATATATATATATATATATATATGATACAATTAAATTAATAAATCACATCTTAAAGATAAATTGTAATAAAAATCATTAGTAAATTTCAGTCCATATTTAACTTTAATAAAACAAATTAATATTACAATGTCTATAATACATCAAATGTATATAATACAGTCATCTAAAGAAGCATCTACATGATCATCACTCTCATGATAAGATGTATATGAAGACGCATGGTTAGAGGGGTGAGTAGCCTATGATCATCAATATCGTTCGTCTTGTGTCTGTCTATCCATCTCTTCCATATCGTCTTATCCAGAATACTCTTGTATTACATAAAACAAACATAAATAAATAAGAATATATAAAACATCAATCAAAATAAAATAAACTATATGAAATGTAATGATACTCACAAAATCATTTGGATGATCTGTTAAGTTCTCACTCAGATGATGATATCCGAAATATGTAGCATAATCAATTTCATCTTTCATAGGATTACTACCATAATCCTTATGCTACATTGAAAAAAATGAAAAAAGTTAATGATTAGTGTTTTAAGTAAAATAAAAAATATAATTTCAATAATACATACAAATGTAGCAATAAAACCATCACACCCCATACAACCTAAATGCAACATATGACTTGATTCAATTAACTTTTTTGCAACAATGTGTGTTTATTCAATGAAACAAAAGTACATTGATTAAATGTAAATATTTATAAAACATATAAGAGTTATGAATCATATTAATATAAACAATTTTACATACCCTCTGCTAAGGAAATGTTTGTTGTAGACATAGCTTTTCTCAAAAAGATTGCCACATCTCATGTGGTATGCCAAGACTTCTCTTATTTGTTTCTACCATGCATATTTTTTGTTCTTTAAATTTTAAACAAAAATGGATCAATATACAAAAAAACTTTAAATTTATAGACATTCATACACATGGATACACACACATACACATACACATGCACATATGCAAACATACACACACATAGACACACACACATCCACACACATAGACACACGCACATCCACACATGCATACACATGCATACACATGCATACACATGCATACACATGCATACACACATACACACACATACATAAAACACACACATACATAAAACACACACATACACATGCACACACATTCACATACACACAAATATATATACACACACATATACATACATGTACACACACATACACATACACATACACATACACATATATATACATACACATACACACACATACGCATACATACAAAACACATACACACAGATACGCATAAAAATGCATATACATATACACATATACACATATACACATACACATATACACACACATACACACACATATGCATACACACACATACACACACATACATACACACATACACACATGCACACATATACACATAAATACATACACGCACATATACATACATGCACATATACACATGTATACATACACGTGAAGTACTTTGATGGCAATGCACCACAGTGTGCTCTCCTTCTCAAGAGCTCCACGATGATATCCTCAGAGTAGAAAACTGAGCTTCAAGCCCCACACATGGTACTCTACATAGGGGCTACAGAATACACAAAAAATCACAGTACATAGGGAGCACGAACACGGACTTCTTACGTGTTACAAATGCAGTCGAACTTCCAGTCTGTGGCTAACAAGGCCACTATATGTTTTATTAAAAATGTATGAACAATCTGCAATTGTGAATGCTTGATGTGTAGGTGAGTGAAAAGGATTTATGTGTATGCATGAGGGGAAGATCAATTGAGAGAGGAGGTTGTGAGAAAATTCCATGATAGTGAACATAAATGTACAATCAAATTAATGAAGCATATAAGATAAAAAAGATAAATCCATACTTCCATGTGAAAGGCTCAAATGAAGCATATATATTCATATTAAGGATGGATATAAAACTAGAGAATGTCATGGAAAAAGGGTTGAGCATCCTATATAGAAAGTGGTTTACATCTTGTAATATATTTGAGCACAATCATTGTTTTTGCGTTGAGCGAGAAGTAGAAGTGCACTATTCATGATGGGAATAGTAAATGTCTAATTATTTTTGGATTATGGGTGTATGCTCTTCTTTTCTTAAGCACATAGGATTGATGAATGTGGAGTGATCTTTGGTGATTTCAAGAGAGATGGTATAAGCTGATCTAAGCTTAATTGAAGAGAGGTAAAAACTCTTGTAAAAAAACAATAGACGAGTTTTCCTATTTGTATAACCTTATTTTGGCTAGTCAGGAGGAAGTAAACGAGCATAGGTTTGTGTTCCTCACTCATTAGTAGCCCTTACTTGAGTAAATTTTATGGATTCCTAGTAACTAGAGTTCTCTATAAGATTGGATGATTGAAAGTTTAGGAGACCATTTGATAGTCAATATTTGGTCCCTTCTCAAATCCTGCATTCACTTGGTGGATCATGATATCACCTACTTTGAGAGCTAGGAGGTATGTATGTGAGAACTCACCCTCTCTCTTATGTCCCTTTCGTTCTTTGCATAGTTTCTTTCCCCTATAAACTTGAGTGTACTTATTTCATGCAAATGGGGAGGAAAGGATTTAAAGTTTTTGGTGAAGTGAGATCATCTCCTACCTTACAAACTATCTTAGCTTAGATCTTAGTAACCATTGAGCTATTGGGATCACGTTTAGAGGCTAAAATT
Source organism: Ceratopteris richardii (assembly GCA_020310875.1). NCBI lineage: Eukaryota > Viridiplantae > Streptophyta > Polypodiopsida > Polypodiales > Pteridaceae > Ceratopteris > Ceratopteris richardii. The sequence continues at coordinate 176,311,818 of CM035412.1, forward strand.
GTGGACTTGATCATGCAACACATTAGATGTATCAATTAAAGTAATTTACTCCTAACACTTGGATCTAATTGGATGAGCTCAAACCAACTTACTTGCATGTAGCTATTTTGTAGAAAATGTTCCATAATTGTCGCATGATTGGAAAACTAGTATTATTGCTTGAGAATTTAGCTCAATTATTGTGAGATTTCTTGTGTGGTTTGGCAAATGTTTTCCTCCTCTTTTTTGGGGTTCTTCTTCCAAGTTTTCTATGTTGTTACCATTAGTTCTTTTCTTGAAGACATTACCACCATCAACTCGGGATCTTTCTATTTTAATGGTGATTATTTCATCATGTGTAATGCCACTCCTCAACACTTTGGAAATCCTGCATGTAGTGTTTTTTGGCTTCAAGGCAATGCTAACATGGAAAGAGCCTTTGGGGATATATGCCACAACAATCACACATGAATTATGGAGCAAGCCTAGGTTTGTGTGAGGAGATAAAATGTTGATTCCAAAGATGAGGTGGTGCTACAAGAAATGTGCTCTACACCTACCAATCTAGCTTTTGATATCCTTAGTATACTTTCTTAGCTTCATAATGGTGCACATAGATCCACCAAGTCCTTTGGAACATCACTCTCAAATGTTTGCATCAAATAGATAACTTTTATATGCAAGAAATGTGATGAACTTTCTATTTTGGGAATAGAAGGTCTCAGTATTATGCTCAAATCTCACAACCTGGTATGAATTGACCAGAAAGCCTTTGCAAACATCTAATTGAATTGTATAGCTAACTAAAGCAAGTTATTTCATGAATTTAGCTACACCATATAAGGATAAATGAATTTAGCAAGTCAGGGTTGTTTCCTTGACTTTCCAAGATCTAGAAGATGTACAAACATAGTCAACTTCCTTGCTCCATATCTCAAGAATTACTAAATCCAACTTGATGAAGTTTGACATTTAGATACTAGACACTTCAATCTAACTATACCAAGTTAAAGTATAGAAAAGGGTAAGTACAGGTAGAGAAATTAATCTCACAAGTTCATTGTAATGATGAAGATGTTTGGAACAGAAAATAGATAGAGATTTACTCGAGGAAATGTATCAAAGTATGAATCATATTACACATATGATACATAGGTAGTGTATTGGAATACATATAGATGAAGTGAGCTCAATGTAAGCTCATTGAAGTAGCTCAAATACTCTCAGAAGTGCTCACTCATCCCATGACTAAAATCATGTGTATTTATACACGCTGTTTGAGTTTGAGTTTTGAATCTTCTCACCTAAAAAGTGATCGTAGACTTTAGGGATGAAATTGATTTGATTTCTCCTACCAATTGAGTCTTGGGTTTAACCTCCTTACTTCTTGAGATCCTTTCTTCTTTTCACATTCACCTCTATCCAATATAAATGCAATGAAATTGACAAGCATAAGTTCATATGTAGGTTTCTATGGGAAGAGACAAATGTATGTGCAGTCCTTAATCCTTAGCAAAGAACTTAGGCTTGCTAGATGTACTAACAACTCCCCCTGAAGCCTAAGATGCTTGATTCTTTAATCCTTCAAGATTTCTTGTAATCCAATCATTGGTTTGAATATGTTTAATTTGCATCCATCTAAGGATTTTGTCATCATATCTACACATTGTTGATGAGTTGATATATATGAGAGTTGAATCTCTTTGCTCATAATCTTCTCTCTGACATAATGATAATGAGCTTCTATATGTTTAGTCTTAGCATGATAGATTTGGTTGGCAGCAAGATGTAATGAGCTAATATTATCTCCAAATATATGTGGAGTGGAAAAGTCCAACCCTAGATCAAAAGATAGGACTAATCCACATAGCTTCTTATGTAGCATTTGCAAGTCCTCTATATCCAGCTTCTATAGATGAAAGAGCAACTATGAGTTTCTTCTTGGAAGACCATGAGATCAATTTTGTACCTGCAAAAGTAAGGTATCCAAAGGTGCTTCTCCTATCATCTTTAGAGCCTGCCACATTTTCAGCCCTATTTGGATTGAATTTTTTAGCCCTTTAAACCTCAATTGGCTGGTCTACATGGCCATAATCAAGCGCACCATTTTGGAACAAAGGCATGAGTGTATCGAACATATCTTGTGAGCTAACTGTTGGCTGTTTTTTGCATTCAAGTAGAGGGAAAACAAAATTTTCAGCAAATACCACATCACGACTCACAATAATTGTGCTCGTCAATGGATGGTATAAATGATATCCATTACTTTCAGCACTATAACCAACAAATATACATTCCTTTGCCTTGTTATCAAGTTTGTGACGTTGTTGTGATGGCACAAGAGCATATGCCAAACAACCAAACACATGCATATGACTAACCATAGGCTTATGACCATTCCAAGCCTCATAAGGAGTGATGACTCTCAATGCTTTTGTAGGGCAGCGATTCAACACATAATTTTCACACATGACCGCTTCCATCCAAAACTTATTGGGAAGATGCTTTCCTTTAACCATACATCATGCCATTTCAAGAAGAGTTCTATTTTTATGTTCGGCAACACCATTTTGTTGAGGTGTATATGGCACCGTACATTGGTGTGAAATACCTCTTTCACAAAGAAAAGCATTAAACTCATGTGAGATGTATTCACCACCACGATGTGTGCGTAGAGTCAAAAGCTTTTGAAGAAAAATTTTCAGCCATAGCTAAAAATTCTTTGAAGCAAGAAAATACCTCATTCTTTGCTTCTATAGGATACACCCATGTATGGCGAGTAGCATCATCAATGAAGGTAACAAAATATACATGCTTCCCAAAAGATGGAGTCTTGATGGGACCACATACATCACTATGAACAAGCTACAATTTTCTTGTAGTGTGTGTATGACTATCTTTTGGAAAAGAAGCACGATGCATTTTTCCAAGAATGCAACCTTCACATGTATGCTTTTCAATGGACTGAAGTGTAGGCAAACCAATAACCATGTCCTTCTTTTGCAAGTAAAGCAAACTATTGAAGTTCAAGTGACCAAAACGAGCATGCCAAAGCTCCATTTCAGCCATGGAAGAAGTATGAGCAATCAAGGCATTCGAGGCAGCCCTCTTGTATGTATCCATGTGATACAAACCATTACATAATGTACCGGACATCACGATAACATCACCATTGCTGAAATCATGAACCATACACTTATCATCAATAGAGTGTACATGAAGTCCAGCTTTGGCAATCAACGGAACTAAAATTAAGTTCTTATTTATATCGGGCACATACAATGCATTTTTCAAGAGAATCACACCTCCATTTGCAGCCGTAGGCTCAATTTCTCCTACTCCAATGATAGGATAAGAGGCATTGTTTGCACACACCAAATGTCCTCCTTTGGGTGCATCTTTCAAAGAGGCAAAAAATCTTTTGCATGATGTTATGTGCTTTGAAGCACCACTATCAAAGAACGAATCTGAATCAGCTTCACTCACAACCATACATTTAGAATGCAAAGAAGCATCATAATGACATGTAACAACACATGCCCAGAAATCTTGAGCCATGTTAGCTTCATCATTATTTACATTTGCTGAATTTTCAGCAATAGACATGCCGAATTCCTTCTTCTTTTCATTGCGTTTAGCAAGCTTTCTACACTCATCAATAGTATGACCAGCCTTCGGGCAATATTTGCATCTCTTCTTCTTTTGCATATCACTATCATTAGAGGAATGAGTGGAAGAGGAAGCTTGAGGCTTTGGTTTTGATGAACCCAAAGCTGAACCATACTTGCTTTTCCCCTTTTGTGAGATAGCAAGTGCTTGTGTTCCCCCAATCAAACCACTCCTATTCACTCTAGATTTCTCTTCTTGCAAAAGAAGAGACACAACCTCATCAAATGCATACATATTAGGATTTCCTTTTGCAATCACACGGTGTTGTCGAGATTTTCTCTCCTCTCTCACTCATGAACGCCTACAGGAAACACATTCGGTGAAGGTAGCCAAAATTCCCTGAGAAGTCCAAGATGCATCAAGGATTTCAAAGAGAGTTCTCATGCAAACTTTGGAAGAAATCGAGCAAATCTAGGGTAGCGGTCAAAGCTGGTCAAACTTTGGAAATTAGGGCAAAAATTTCAATATCTCCATATCACATGAAAATTCATATACTTGTAAAGCCTATCAAAGGAAGTGTATATCCCGAATTTCACATGTAAATGGATTTTCTAACACATTGATATGCCATGTGCATTTTGTAAAAAATGTAATTTTTCCACTTAGACCCTACAAAATCTTGTATAGGAATTTTTGTTAGCCATATGGTTTGGCATGTATAAAGACATATGTGGCTACATATTTGTACAAAGTTTCAAGGCTATCAAAGCTTCCTAGACACCTTAATGCCACCTTGCAAGCTTCCAAACGTAGTCAAACTTATACAAGGGAGATTCAGATGGGAGTTTTTTCTGCATACTCTTGAAGGAGACCTTTCAAAACATAGCTTTACAAATTTTCATCTTCATCAAAGGATATTTGAAGGGTCAAAGAGCACAAAGTCCAGTTTTCAAGGTCACCACAGTTTTCTAGTTTAAGCAAATTGAAGGGTTGAAGGGCTGCCACATGGTGAAAGCTGATTGAGCCATGTTGTACGATCAAGATGAGCTCCTTTTCAAGGGTGGAGATGAACTTATGCTTAAAGCAAGGAGAATCCATGAGTTTTTTTCAACTTTTCTCTAAAAATAGTGGCATATCTTATCTGAATTGATGTCAGCACTGATCCGACAGTCCAGATCATCCCCAGATCCAATGGTTGAGAATGAAGGGGCCTAAATTTCACCCCTTTACACTAGATTTGATAGAAAGAACAATTCCAAGCCATTGATTTGATTAATCAAATGGTTTAATCGAAAGTAGTGATCCTAGAGTTGAGACTTGATTTCTCTAGATCCAAGGGCCCAAATTCATTCAAGAAACTATATAAACCCCCCTCTAAACTCCTAGAGCATTATTGTAAGACATCCATAGGGCTCTTGCTAGCTTAAGGTCTCCTTGAGATGATCACCCTCGGTTGAGCGAGTGAGGATCCAAGGTGGGCTAGTATGAGTATAGTACCTAGTTTCAAATTTAAGTTAGAACTCCAATCTAGGATAGGCTCTTAAAACCAACATCTCTATATTGACTCACCCTCGGTGGAGCGTGTGAGTGAGTTAGACTTGGTTTTAATGAGTCTTAGACTTCTTTAGTTAGACGTTACGAGCCTAGACATACATAGGGTCAGTGAAGTGGAACTCATCTTCTTACATGTGACATTCGGTTGAACTGTCATGGTTTGAGGGTCGGAACCGCCTTTGATCAGTAAACTTCTTAGCTTGATGTATCATGAAGATCTTATACATGTATCTTAATTCAAATCCTTTTAATTCATATCACTTGTCACTTGTCTCTTGTCTCTCAGTCTCTTAAGTATTTTTATATATCTTCTATTTTCTTCTATGTGTGAGAAGGCTCCACAGTATTGCATTGAACCAGTGAGGATGTTTCATTGAGCTTGTGATTAAACTCTATCATCATAATTCACTTGCATGCATATAATCCATACATACCCATACATATTGATTGGTTTCTGAAAGTGTATAAGAAGCTCCAATATTGGACCATTCTTCCTTTCGAAACTGATTTATGTGTAAGGATTCCATCTATTCTCGTCATGCATACATATCATCCAAAGAAGACTATGCATATGGATTAGAATTAGGAAGTGTTTAAGAAGCTCCTTCAATGGACCATTCTTCCTTCCAAATTTGATTCGTGTGTATGGTTCTTTTTCATTCTTATCATTCATGCTCATAAATCTAACTTGCACTCCTACATTCCCATTCACATAATCATTTCAACATCTCTCTCTTCTCCATACTCAACATTAATTTCACTTTCACGTCCTTAAACCTTCCAACATTCATTAGCTTGATACACCCTGTGTGTGCCACAACCGGACCCGATCCACCCGGATTGCGATCGCCTCCACATTTGAACCCGACGTGAAACGCTTCGTGGCATTTGCTTCTGATCTTGTTGGGAGGTTGTGATCCATATTTTTTGTTTCATATTTTTCATCCTCATCATATCATCATCATAATTCTTGAGTGTTGCACTAGATTTCTCACAGTATCGTGCACATCTTCGCTGTGAAGTAAACACATTTGTGAGAGATCTAGAGAATCGTGCATTAGTTGCACATTCACGTAAGATGGAGGAAGGATTCAAATCCCTTATTGTTGAGAAACAAGGCCAAAGAATATTCTCTTCTATGTTGAGAGAGAAGGGAAATTCAATGGCATCAACATCACAAGCTACTTAGATTTGTTGAAGAGCAAGCTATGATTTTTGGTCTTCCCAAAGATCTTTTGATATCATTCTTTGAACGAATTGTTGATAGCTCTATCATAAACCGTGTCACTCAATATGATACTCTTCCTTGGAGTGATTTTAGAAAGGAGATGCTCAAAGAATTCTATCTTGAAGATTATAGACAACATAATTGGGATGGATTCTTATGATGGGTCAATTCCCCAAAGCCTAGTAGCTCTATTACTCACTTACAGAATGAGTATATTAGACGCTATGAACAACTTCCTGATGAGGATAAGATAACTTTGGAACTTGATCTTGTGATCAATTTTCTTAAGCTTCTTCATCGTGAAACTCGTAGGGAAGTTGAACGGCGATTAGAAGAGCCAGATAAGCGCTATGGTCTTACTGACAATTGGCAAAAAGTGCGTAAAGTAGTAGAGGCTGTAGCCCATAGACATCAAAGACAATCCATGCTTTATGATCAAACTAGTGTTCCTCAAACTAGACTTCCACAAACTAAGGAGCAAGTTAGAGAACAATCCCATGCTATGCTTTTTGACTCTACTCCTATTCCTCAAATGATGGAGCCTACTCAAGGTTTTAAAGTAGAGCCAAATAAAAGTGTAGTTGAACAATCTCAAGTGGAAATTCTCACTAAGCAAATGGAAAGTCTTATTGCTACACAATCCAATTTGGCCAAGACTATAGATGCTTTACAATATAACTACACCAAAACTTTCCAAAATCAAATGAACCCAATGTCTTTTCAAGAGCCTAATCAACATGTTATAGCTACCAATCAAAATCCACAAGTAGCTCCTACTCAAGCATATCAAGTTCCTCCAATGCATAATCCTTCAATGCATAATCCTTCAATGCAAAATCCTCATCCTCATGTGCAAACACCTCAAATGTATCAAAACATATATCCTCAAGCTTCTCAAACAACTTTTCAAAATCCTCACAATCAAAATTTTCAAAATCGTCAACCATATACTATGGAAGCTCCTCTTGCACCTCAAGTATCACATGCTGCTCCCCAAGCTCCTCAAATACATCAAATGCCTTATCAAAATCCTAATTATCATGTTCAAGCAATTCTCTATCAACAAAATACTCAATTTCAAAATTTCCCACCTTGTAGGTGTCCTTGGCGTGATTCATTAGAGCACTTTTTGAGAGATTGTGAACTATTGAAGGCTACTAAGGAGCAACGACTAGTAATAGACATAGACAAGAAAATATGTGACTATCGATCTAGGCTACCTTTGCAAGGAAATTATGGTAAGGGAGGAAAGAAAAAACACTATGAAAATATAACCATAACGGATGTAGGAACTAGAGGAGTGAAACTAGAAGCTCTTGATGAACAACAAGTAGAATCAAGTAAACCCACAAAGGAAGGTGACTTTTCCATAGAGGCTTTAGTAAGAGCATGAGATGAGATTAGGAGAATAACGGCTTGGGAGTCACCGACAGAAGATCAATCTCTTATTTCTCACATATCCAATGTAGAAGAAAAACGAAAAAGAGATGAAGCTGAGCCTAGTGAGAGAAGAGTGACTCGAAAACAAACCTCAGAGGGAATAGAAACAATCATAGAGCAAGGAAAAACATCACAATCCAAAGATAAAAAACAAGAATCACAACCCAATGAACAAAAACAAGAGGAGAAACAAAAAGGGAAGAAGACAACACAAAGAAAAACAAAACCAAAGCCTTTAGATAAACAAAAACAATCAAAACAAACTGAAGAACAAACACGAGAACATGAACAAAAACAAGATCCTGAGCAAAAACAAAAGAAACCAAAGAGAAAACCTAAAGCCATCCTGATTTCAGAAATTGAGAGAAAAATAGATCCTATGGAGATTCTAGATGACATTTTGCTTAAGAGTCAAGTGACTATGTCTTTAGAACAAGTTTTCTCTATTGCAAAGGTTGTTTTTAAAGATAACTTTATCGGCCTAATTAAAAGGAAGAGGTTTCCGCTTAATCTAGATACTGATGTTAGCTCACAAAATGGTTGGTTTTTATGCACTAATGTGGGTCTATTTGGCAGGAAAATACGTTTGATTTCAGGTACTTGAAGAGTGGATTTGATGATGGATGAGAAGTATTTGGAGTGTGTAGAACCCCTCCTACGGACATGAGGCCTGGGGGATATTTGGTGTGGTCTGCTACACGGTGTATTGGACAGATGATGAGGACGTTGAAATCTGGAAAGAAATGGAGAAATTGACCCGTTCGATCTGTTGGAAGCTTGTGGCAAAGTTTGTTGATGAGTCCACAGGCATTGGAGCTTCCATTTTCCGAAAGCCCACATCCAATGACTGCTACGAAAATCGAAACAAGAATTTTCCTCCCATGTGTGAAGAGGATGATTCAGCTAATGCTGCTTGAAGCTCTAGCATGGTTGAATAATTTCAAAGGTGTCAATGGCAAGATAGCTGTTGATGATTTCAGGGCCGATTCAGAAAAGTGGCAGAAGGCAGTAGAGAAGTCCTACTTGGAGGGACTTGGTATTGATTGGAAGCACATTAGGAATGTGATGGACATGAGGGCAGTATATGGAGGGTTCGCAACAGCTCTTTCATCCCTTTCGGTGTGGGTAATGAATGTGGTACCATCAGATGCACCAGATACACTTCCTGTTATATTTGATCGTGGTCTATTTGGAATCTATCATGATTGGTGTGAGTCATTCAGCTCATATCCAAGAACCTATGACCTTCTTCATGCTGATCATTTGTTTAGCAAGATAAAGAAGAGATGCAACATCAAAGCTATTATCGCAGAAGTGGACCGCCTGTTGAGGCCTAGTGGTTGGGTGATAGTTAGGGAAAAGTCTGAATTTATAGGGGAAATGCAAAATTACTTCGAGTCCTTGTGGTGGGAAGTAAAAATGGCGTTCTCAGAGGGAACAGAAGGGCTTGTGGTTGTGCAGAAAACAAAATGGAGGCCTGCAACATCTTTTTAAGCGGTTCTTGGTATTCCTGTCAATTGTTGAAAACTGTGGTACATGGTCAACAGTGAATTTTTAGATTGTATGGACTAGAGAAGATGATTACAAGTAAGTTGGGGGGGGTTTGTTTTTTTCGTGGTTCTGACGAAAAAACGGAAAAGAGAAGTTGGGGGGGGCAGGTCTTTTTTTCCCGTTGTTTTGACTGAAGCAACAGAAAAGTGGAAGGGAGGGGGACCAGCAGCTACATACAGAGTGGAGGAGGGCATCCAAAAAAAGGGGGGGTCGAGGTTTTTCCACGGGGAGGCGACTTTGGCAGGAGAGACTCGCTCTTAGCTGGTTCTCTTGGGAGGTGTACAATGATCGGGGGTGTGCAGGTGGACGGAAAGGGAGGGGCCTCTCATGTGCTGGAATAAAGAAGATGATCGCGCAGAGGAGTGAGAGCATGGGGGCAGTGCAGATGCAGGGGAGAGCTTCATGTCCAATTTTAGCTGCGAACGACGGAAGGAACGGGATTTGGGGCAAGTCCACCATTTTCTAAATCACTGTGACGACAATAGGGGAGGATCAGTAGGCCAAAAGTAGGGAGGGAAATTTTTGCGTTTTTGGCTCCAGTAGGCACCAACGGTCAGGAGGAAAAGTCTCAGGGCTGCTTTGCCATCTCTGTAATGTGGCATTAGAAGGGAATCATAGGGGAGATCGGAAAAAGGGGAGCAAGGATTGGAAAAGTGTCGGCCTGAAGCTGTTTGTTGGGAGTTATTAGCATGACACCCCCATGGATTTGAAGGCCACGTGCTCTGACAACAAGAAGAGCCATCGGAATCAGGAGGATTACCATTGGGCAATGGATTGTAAAAGTAATTGTGAGTGCTCTTGACAATTTCAATTTCTAACTAAAATGATAGGTAAACGACTGCATGGATCGATGCCTCTGATTGTAACTGTTTGTTTTGTGGAGGTTAATGATACTGGAATACTAAACCACCTTTGAAAGTGACACTGGTCCTTGTGCCCAATACTCAACCAAGTATACCTGTGATAAACGCTTGCATGTTATCTAACTTTGTATCGGAAGGAGTTTAGAAGTAAATAACAGTGAGATGATCGTAATGCTGGACAGAAAAATTCTTATGACTCAAGCATGTCGATAAAAGAAGTAGTACAGAGAGGTTTGCGTGCTTGATGTATTAAGCTTTGGCATTCTGCATGCTTCAGAAGTAAGAAAGTTCATACCTTCAAAAATTAAATACTCTGTGGATATCTTCTTCACAAATTTTAAGGTTCGCACTCTCCAAATTGAATTGGCATATGGATGATATATGAGAGGGAAGCGTAGCCGTCCAATGCGCATTATTCAAGTTTGAACAAACATCAAACATGGTTATTTGTTGTGAATCCACTAGATAAAGCACATGTATATAAGCTTGATAGTGCTGCTTCTTAGTTGGCATATAGATTTTTTTTCACATAGAAACTCTTATACTCCCTCATGCCATGAAATGGACTCTATGTCATTCGGTGATGAACTGATATCAGTAATCTATAACCATCATGCTGGAAACACCTTTACAGATACTCATGCTATATGATTTGCATTCATCCTTTAACCAAGGCCGTTGATGGGATCACGTGCGTTGCACACCTTAATGAACAAAAATATAAACTCTAGATCTATACGTGGGCCTACAAACGTGAGAGTGAAAGCGGGTGCATGAATTGCAAGGTGAAGAAGAGATGAAGTGAGAAAGGCAGCAAGAAAGAGAGAGAGCAAAATAGAGAGGGAGAAGGTGACAAAGGAAGAGAAAGGGAAGAGGTCAGGGGGTAAGGAGAATGAGAACCAAGTAAAAGGGTGCACGGGTATGAGAGTGAGAATGGATGCATACATGTGAGCATAGGAAAAGGTGTAAAAGAGATAGAGAGTGGAAGGAAGCATCGATGCATATATATGGGGGTGTGAATGGGTGGATGTGAGTATACATGCACTTGAGATTGAGGTCAAAAGAAGAAAAAGGGTAAAGGAGAGTGGGGATGTGTGCATATTTTAGTATAAGCTCAAGAGTGTGTTGGTGTCTATGTGTGTATGAAGGAGAGTGAGAGCGGTCGAGGGAAAAGAGAATTTGTGAAGGTAGGAGAAGACAGGGAGCATGAGTGAAGAGGCAACTGGGAGCTTATCAATTAGCGGTACAATTGAAGCATCCAAGCAATACAAGTTGACCAATTCCAAGAGGTTTAATGGGCAAAGTACGAGTATATCGAGCAAAACAAAAGCATGGGTAAGGCATTTTCCCATGGGTTTAAGATCCGAAACATTTTGGTGCGTTTGCCGGGAATAGCTTGGCACGTCTCTATAAGAGAGTGCCATAGGTTCGCCTAGCGCCACACGTTGGTCGAGCTTGCGGACCCCAGATCTAGTACATGAGCGAGGGGAGCTCGTCCTCAGGAGCAACACAAACGCAAGGAGAGGAACGCGCTCAGAGAAGAGCCCTTGAAAGAGAAAGGAAAAGGTGGGGACCACCAGGTGAGTCGACCTCGACTGGCTCGAAGAAATCTACCATAAACGTGTACTCCCGTAGGAGAGTCGCGAATCAAGTGCGGAAGTTTGAAGGAGGGATCCTGAGGCCACGTGCGCTAAATTTCTGGGATCGAAGTGATATTGACATCACACCTCTGTTCGAAATGGCTCAACGGATTTCGGTTCATTTGGGGGACTTCACCAAGTTTTCAGGTGCTTGGGACGAAGATCCAGATAGTTTTATCCAACTGTTTGAGGTTACTTGTGAGGCCAATGAGGTAGTTGACCAGGATTGAGAATTTTTTCGGCTATTCTCCGTGATGAGGAAGCCAATTGGTATGGGAATTTGACACCACAAGAGCGTGGAACTTATCAGATGCTCAAGGAAGCCTTCTTGGCAAAATTTCGACGACAAGGCTTCCAAGATAGATTGGCCCAACAAATGGATTACTTGCGACAGAGAGTCAATGAGAGCATCGATAACTACATTCAGAGAATGGAAACGTTGGTAAGAAAGATGGGCGCGAATGCCCCGAACGATGAGACATTGAAAAGAAGATTCATTTCGGGATTGAGAGATCCTACGGCGCAGCAGCATATCAGCCTGACAAGACTTGCAACCTTAATAGATGCTAAGGAACAAGCAAGGCTTTGGGAGGAAGTACAACTATGCCAACAGAGGAAGATGGAACTCTTATACGAGCCTATGGGAGGCCCAGGGAATATTCCAATAAAAGATCCTGGCCAAGGAAGTCCCGCATTGACGACTCCAGCTTTTGTAGCTGCCACTAGTATGCCAGGCGAGGTAAAGCCTGCGCTAACTGAAGAACGAATATTGGAGTTGGTCACGCAAGCTATAAAATCTGCCACAATGACCCAGGAAACATACACAGTAAAACCAGAGGTAACTACAAACCCGAATCAAGTGTTTAGATCGAACACATGGTGTGGAAAGTGCCATGGTTACGGCCATTTGGCTTCAGAATGCCCTACAGTCTCGAGAGTATTCACAGATAGATCACCACCTAGAATGCGTTGTACTTTTTGTGGAAGAACAAATCACACGGAGGACCGATGTTACAATAAGAGAGCCTATGAAGAGAGGACCATGAAATCGGGAGATACAAGAGAAAGACCTTACACGGGATTGCCCGCTCAAAGTGTCCCACCTACATCTCGTTGGGAAAACAGACCTACTTATGGATATGGTGCTCAGGGTCAAGGAGGAGACTATCCAAGAGGAGTTGCACGTGATCAAAGAAGAGATGGTCCAATCCAATGCTGGAGATGTCATGGCTTTGGCCATACTCAATCTCGATGTCCAAACGAAAAGAAACCAATTGATTATACCCCACTATGTAGGTACTGTAGTGGAGAGGGTCACTTTGATGAAGATTGTCCAAAACGAAGAGCTGCCGCCGGCAAGGAAAAAGGACCAGTAGGGTCCTCGAATTATGTTGATACTCAGACGCATTCCACAACGAGAGCTCAAGAGCATGTTCCTTCAATCGGAGTAGTGTTCAAGACACCGAACCCTCAAGAAGGTTCTAGCTCGTCAATGCACTTTGTGGATGCTTACGAGGCCAAGAAACCACATAAAGAGCCAACTGTGGCAGTAGTCACAAGGACCCAAGAGTATTCAAAGAAACATCGAGAAGGGGAAAGCGAAGAAGCGAGATTAGAGAAGATAACTGAACATGGAGAGGTAGAGAACCAAGTTGGAGGATTTGCTGAGCAGCAAGAGTTTGAGGATGGGGAAGAGATAGAGATTCTTCCACCAATGACCAAGGAGTTTGTGCTAGGCATAGCACCATTTCCCGAAAGATTAAGGGCTCCGAAGTGTAGGAAGGAAAGACAAAGTTTGGAGGAAGTGGACATTGTAAAGTTGCTCCCTGACACGGAAGTCACGCTAGACATTGGCACATTGCTGAAATGTTCACCTGCATATAGGAAACAATTCTACAACGAATATATTAAGAAGCTGAGGAAAGCTCGAGATAAAAAGAGACAAGATAAAGATGTCCAAGGGATCATTCAAAGCATTACAACGCAAATTGATTTGAATGCTCCAGCTGTGACAGTCGAGATTAAAGGGTATGCAGTCCTTGGTGCTCAGTTAGATAGTGGAGCCACAGTCAACCTTATGACTGAGTTCATGATGAAAGCTTTGGGCCTCAACCACATGGAAGAAACGCCGATGTCCTTGAGAATGGTAGATCAAACACAAGTGAAGCCTGTGGGTCTTTTGAAGAATGTAAGCACAGTTGTGGGCGGTCTAGAGTTTAAAGTTGATTATCTGATAGTAAGACCAAGGACCTCAGAGGCTACCTTCTCGATCTTACTTGGACGGCCATGGCTGGTGCAAGCCGAATGTGTGCACGATTGGCGCACAGGATTTATCACAATTGGACCAAAGGTTGATCGAATACAACTTCAAGTCTCTCCAAACTTGACCGGCAAGAGATCAACAACAGCTGAGGAAAGGGAGCAGAAAGCAAAGGAAAAGGTTAGACAAGAAATGGCGCAGGTAAGATTTGCCCTACGCACGAAGACTTCTAAGGACCTTTCACAGGATGGATTTAACCTGCAATTGGCCAACCTCCAACATGTGAAGGTGGGTGAGTACAAAGATCCACTATGTTACAAGGATGACTCAGACTAGGAGTTGCTGGGATGGTTGACACATACAAGTGAATTTGAGTGCTACATGTTGAGTATAGACGCAAAGGAAAATAAAGCTACTCAATCCCTGGAGAAGGGAACTTCAAAAGAAGTTCCCTTCTCCACTATGTTACAAGGATGACTCAGACCAGGAGTTGCTGGGATGGTTGACACATACAAGTGAATTTGAGTGCTACATGTTGAGTATAGACGCAAAGGAAAATAAAGCTACTCAATCCCTGGAGAAGGGAACTTCAAAAGAAGAGTTGAAACTGGAGTTAGCTCCGACAATGGAAGTACAACAGTTGAGAGAAAGGGTTAGAATGCTAGAAGAAGAGCTTCTAAGGAGAAGTCGACAATCAGACAGAGAAGCGGAAAGTAAAACTAAAGTGTAGGAAGCCATTGCAAAAGCTGAACTAAAGAAATTGGGTCCAATCGAAACAGAACAAAACAATGATTTACTGGCCAACCATGCACGCGTGATCGGGGAACACTTTCCAATTACAACGTCATCAAGGAATAAGGAATATTCGCGAGAAGCTCAGGTGGAAAAATGGGAAGTTTTTCCAGAAAAGTTCTTGAGCGTGGGGTCAGAGCTACCAGATGAAGTACGAGATTGCATTAAATTGGCACTCAAAAATTTCAGCAAGGCCTTTGCATGGTCATACAGTGATATGAGAGGAATTGATCCCCGAATCTGCCAACATTATATAGATTTGGAAGAAGGTACC
The DNA here is from genome assembly GCA_020310875.1 of Ceratopteris richardii. NCBI lineage: Eukaryota > Viridiplantae > Streptophyta > Polypodiopsida > Polypodiales > Pteridaceae > Ceratopteris > Ceratopteris richardii. Next base: position 176,327,008 of record CM035412.1, read on the forward strand.
CGACCAATATGTCAACGACTTAGGCGGACAAATCCAGTCTACTCGAAATTGATCAAGCTGGAATTGACTAAGTTATTGGAAGCAGGATTCATATATCCCATCGCATCCAGCGAATGGGTATCACCAATTGTAGTTGTTCCGAAACAAAATAAGAAAATCCGTATTTGCATAGATTATCGAAAGTTGAACGAGCGCACAAAAAAGGATCACTTCCCTTTGCCGTTTACTGATCAAATCTTGGACAGAGTGGCTGGCCATAAATTGTACTCATTTTTGGATGGTTTCAGTGGGTACAACCAGATCCAAATCCATGAAGAAGATCAATCAAAAACTACTTTCACGACAGAATGGGGCACATACGCATATCGTGTGATGCCATTTAGATTATGCAATGCACCGACCACATTCCAGAGGGCAATGATAGCTGCTTATCAAGACTATTTGCAGGATTGGATGGAGATATTCCTCGATGACTTTGCGATCAGAGGCAACGATGAAAACATGATGGAGAGGATTGAAGCTATTTTGAGAAGAAGCATTGAAAAGGGCATCGCATTAAATCTTGAAAAGTGTACATTTGGAGTACGAAGGGGATTGCTTTTGGGACATGTTATTTCCGAAAAAGGGATCACGGTTGACGAGGATAAAGTGGAAAAAATCGGACAACTTCCACCTCCTCAAAACTTGCGGCAACTCAGAGGATTCTTGGGGCATGCTAATTATTATCGACGATTTATATTAAATTTTGCATCAGTAGCAGCACCACTGACGAATCTTTTGAGGAAAGACCAACAATATCAATGGACTGGAGAGTGTCAAGTTGCATTCGACTTGATCAAAGAGAGATTGATAAATGTACCGATTTTGGTAGCACCCGACTGGACGAAAGAATTTCATGTGCATACCGACGCTTCTCATACTGCGGTTGGAGCAGTGCTATGCCAAGCCGATGAAAAGAAATTGGACCACCCTATTTATTACGCAAGTCGAAACTTGAATAGCACGGAAAGAAACTACACAACTACAGAAAAGGAATGCCTCTCGATGATCTTTGCGGTGAACAAGTATCGGCATTACTTGATGGGAAAGCATTTCACGTTTTATGTGGATCATGAAGCCCTTAAGTATATCATCAATCTTAACCCGAGCTATCAGGGCGATTGATGAGGTGGATGCTACTCCTCCAAGAATTTCAGTTCACAGTGGTAACCAAACCAGGCAAAGCGCATATATTGGCTGATCATTTATCTCGAATTGTTAATGAGGAGCCAATCTCTGGTGTGCCCGATGATGCTCCTAATGGACATCTATTCCAGGTTGATGCTAAAGTACCTTGGTATGCCGACTTGGTGAACTTCTTGTGCACCACTAAATATCCGCCAGGAGCAAGCAAGAGAGAGAAGCTAAAACTGTTAGCATTGGCGAAGCACCATAGCATCATTGGGGGGAAGCTCTATCGATATTTTGTCCATGAGAGCGTTTATCGGAGGTGTCTCGAGGAAGAAGAAGAAACCCTAGTGTTGAGAGCATTACATGATGAACCTTGCGGTGGGCATTTTGCTGGTGAACTGACGGCAAGAAAGATTTTATTGGCTGGGTATTGGTGGCCAACGCTATTCAAAGACTTTCACACATACTGTAAGAAATGCGATAAATGCCAAAGAATGGTCAAACCAACGTTAGCACATGCTGCTCCTCTTACGCCAGTGTTGGCTCTTAAGCCTTTTGAATAGTGGGGAATTGATTTTGTGGGGCCCATTGATCCTCCCTCAAGACGTAGATCCAATAGGTATATTCTGGTCTGCACTGACTATGTTACCAAGTGGGTAGAGGCTAAAGCTCTGAAGACTGACCGAGCTGTTGATGTAGCTAAATTTTTGTATGAACAAATTATCACCCGATTCGGATGCCCGTTGGAGATAGTGAGTGATAGAGGAATGCACTTTGTCAACGAACTGATCGAAGAATTAATGGAATTATATAAGATTAAACATAGAAAAAGTACTCCATATTACCCGAGGGCAAATGGACAAGTGGAGGTCACCAACAAGGTTCTTGAACAGATTCTGACAAAGACAGTAGCTGTGCATATGCGAGACTGGGATGAGAGACTTTTGGAAGCTTTGTGGGTGTATCGAACATCCTACCGAGTGACGACTAAGAGCACTCCGTTCTCCCTAGTATATGGCGAGGAAGCCATCTTTCCCATCGAAAAAGAAGTGCCGACATTAAGAGTGGCCATCGAGGCTAGGCTGGGAGAGGAAGAGTCATTGAAGGAGAGGTACATACAATTGGTCAAGCTAGAAGAAAAGAGACTCATTGCACAACAAAGTTTGGAAGCTATTCAGAGAAGACGTAAGGAGAGGCATGACAAGAATCTCAAGACCTATGTGATTCAAGAAGGAGATTTAGTGCTAGTCTATAATAGTAAATATTATAAATTCCCGGGGAAGTTACAGACAAGATGGGCAGGACCGTTTAAGGTGGTGGAAGTCAACTCCAATGGTTCCATGCAAATTCAAGATTTAGGAGAAGAATGTGCTCCCGTGAAGGTTAACGTGCTTCGAGTTAAACCATATTTCAAGTGACCTTAGGACGGGCGAAGCCAAACGAGATCCAAGCAGAAGGACGAAGTAGACTCCTTGTACATAGATGCATAGTTATATATATATATATATATATATATATATATATATATATATATATATATATATATATATATATATATATATATATATATATATATATATATATATGCGCATATGTAAGCTATGATTTTTGTGTCATAAATATTCTTCCTTGCTAGCTCAAGAATTTTGGACTTCTAATTATTTTTTGTGTTGCGCAGAGACTGTTAGGAGCTAGGTAATAAAATGGAAGATCAAATAACTCAACTCTATTTGTACGAGCTAAGGATATATTTCTCGGACCAAACATTCGCCCGCATGGACATAGATGTCGACGACTTTGAGACGGAATATGATGTGGAGGAAGCGCACTGGCTGGTATGCTTTATAAACCAGGGTTTGGATGTTATGTTTTATATTGAGTGTTTTGAGGAATATCTGACCCGACATGTAGGATGGGCGGGGGATCGATATTACTATTTCGACCCTTCGAGGGAAATGCCTAACGAAGAAAACGATATCACTTGGGCTTGGGCAGATGTGTTAACAATAGGAAGTGATGACGGAGCTCCTAAAGTTGAGCCTGACTCGCCTTAGGGAAGTCGTTGGGATGCAAGTACGATGTGAGGCTACATGAGACATCCCGGAGACCCACATTCTAGATCGTCTAAGGATAGGTACAGGAGGGACTAAGGCATAGCTGGTTGTAGTTACCTAGTGAAAAGTCAAATCGATAAATACATATGTAGTGTCTGTAATTGAGAGAATGGAGTGAAGAGGTGGTTGATCTGTCAAAGGCTAGAGTGTATATGTTTGCATGCATGTGAGGGAAAAGTGGGAAAATCCCTTTCTTCCTCTCCCTAATTCTCAGGACTTGGGTAAATTAATTAACTATGAAAAAAAAAAAAAATAATAAATTGTGTTGCTGTGATCGTACCAATGCGCTATGGTGGGCTAGTAGGTGGGTGGATTTATCCTAGCCGGGTGGTTAGGACCACGAGCCACAGCTAGTTTCGCCATAGGCTTGGGATGTATATGTTTATGTCTTAGCTACACGCCATAACGGGTTGGTAGGTAGGTGGAGCCATCGTGGCTGGGTAGTCACGACCACGAGCCGTATCCAGCTTCGTTATGGGCTAGCTGATATATGTTATGTGTTATCATTGTGTGTTTGTGTGTTGTGCGCTGCATTGCATTGGTAGATGGGTGGAATCAACCTGATCGGGTAGTCAGGTCCACGAATCGCATCCAATGTCAACGTAGGCCAACGTGTGATTATAAATAAAATTTTGAAATCATTCCCCACTCCTGAGGGGGAGAGAAAAAGAGAGGAGAGGGTGATGATCGCCCGGAAGGGAACGTTATTTGCTTGTGTGATTGGTATATGATGGCTTATGACAGATCAGCTCACTTTGAATCAACATTCTTGAAGGCACGGAGACTTTATATGTACTTATGGATGAGGCTTTAGCGAGGTAATGCAACGGGGTTGCTTTATAACTTGTGTGCTTTATCCGAGGGTTTTCCAGTGTGTGGGACACTCCAGGGTTTTTATGTAGATCTTGACTTGTACTCGGGTCTCGATGGCTTTTGTGGGACGATGATGGGGATTCTTCAAGAGTGTCTAGTCATGGAATAATTGTATATAGCGAATAGTAGGTGCAATAATGGGGTATGCATTTTGGGTATGTTGCATCTCCTGTTGAATTCATTTCAGTTGTTGTTGTTGATTTCGGTATTTCCCTTTTGTTTTTTGCAATGACAGTTGTATGTGTAAAACATGGAAAGGTATGCATGTATTATTTTGGTTGAGACTGTTTTCATAATGGAATGCATAAGCAATTTGATGCATGTTGGAATTGGAGTTGCATATATGTGCATGTTCTTGGATCATTTTGAAGTGAATGATTTGTATGTATTCATGAGTGATTTTTTTTTAGCACTAATAGCTTCAATGAGTGCAAGTCCACTTGGAATGATGGCTCGATGAAAAGGTATGCGAACCAATTGTAAATTGACATGTTCATGGTTATTTGGATTTTATTGCAGCAAGAATGGCTCGTCGAGGACGACTTCGCAAATAAGAAGAGGGGAGTATGTTAGCTCACAAAATGGTTGGTTTTTATGCACTAATGTGGGTCTATTTAGCAGGAAAATACGTTTGATTTCAGGTACTTGAAGAGTGGATTTGATGATGGATGAGAAGTATTTGGAGTGTGTAGAGCCCCTCCTACGGACATGAGGCCTGGGGGATATTTGGTGTGGTCTACTACACCGGTGTATTGGATAGATGATGAGGATGTTGAAATCTGGAAAGAAATGGAGAAATTGACCCGTTCGATCTGTTGGAAGCTTGTGGCAAAGTTTGTTGATGAGTCCACAGGCATTGGAGCTGCCATTTTCCGAAAGCCCACATCCAATGACTGCTACGAAAATCGAAACAAGAATTTTCCTCCCATGTGTGAAGAGGATGATTCAGCTAATGCTGCTTGAAGCTCCAGCATGGTTGAATAATTTCAAAGGTGTCAATGGCAAGACAGTTGCTGATGATTTCAGGGCCGATTCAGAAAAGTGGCAGAAGGGAGTAGAGAAGTCCTACTTGGAGGGACTTGGTATTGATTGGAAGCACATTAGGAATGTGATGGACATGAGGGCAGTATATGGAGGGTTTGCAGCAGCTCTTTCATCCCTTTCGGTGTGGGTAATGAATGTGGTACCATCAGATGCACCAGATACACTTCCTGTTATATTTGATCGTGGTCTATTTGGAATCTATCATGATTGGTGTGAGTCATTCAGCTCATATCCAAGAACCTATGACCTTCTTCATGCTGATCGTTTGTTTAGCAAGATAAAGAAGAGATGCAACATCAAAGCTGTTATCGCAGAAGTGGACCGCCTGTTGAGGCCTAGTGGTTGGGTGATAGTTAGGGAAAAGTCTGAATTTATAGGGGAAATGCAAAATTACTTCGAGTCCTTGCGGTGGGAAGTAAAAATGGCGTTCTTAGAGGGAACAGAAGGGCTTGTGGTTGTGCAGAAAACAAAATGGATGCCTGCAACATCTTTTTAAGTGGTTCTTGGTATTCGTGTCAATTGTTGAAAACTGTGGTACATGGTCAACAATGAATTTTTAGATTGTATGGACTAGAGAAGATGATTACAAGTAATTTGGGGGGGGGGGGTTTGTTTTTTTCGTGGTTCTAACGAAAAAATGGAAAAGAGAAGTTGGGGGGGGGGCAGGTCTGTTTTTCCCGTTGTTCTGACTGAAGCAACAAAAAAGTGGAAGGGAGGGGGACCAGCAGCTACATACAGAGCGGAGGAGGGCATCCAGAAAAAGGGGGGGTCGAGGTTTTTCCACGGGGAGGCGACTTTGGTAGGAGAGACTCGCTCTTAGCTGGTTCTCTTGGGAGGTGTACAATGATCGGGGGTGTGCAGGTGGACGGAAAGGGAGGGGCCTCTCGTCTGCTGGAATAAAGAAGATGATCGCGCAGAGGAGTGAGAGCATGGGGGCAGCGCAGATGCAGGGGAGAGCTTCATGTCCAATTTTAGCTGCGAACGACGAAAGGAACAGGATTTGGGGCAAGTCCACCATTTTCTAAATCATTGTGATGACAATAGGGGAGGATCAGTAGGCCGAAAGTAGGGAGGGAAATTTGTGCATTTTTGGCTCCAGTAGGCGCCAACGGTCAGGAGGAAAAGTCTCAGGGCTGCTTCGCCATCTCTGTAATGCGGCATTAGAAGGGAATCATAGGGGAGATCGGAAAAAGGGGAGCAAGGATTGGAAAAGTGTCGGCCTGAAGCTGTTTGTTGGGAGTTATTAGCATGACACCCCCATGGATCTGAAGGCCACGTGCTCTGACAGCAAGAAGAGCCATCGGAATCAGGAGGATTACCATTGGGCAATGGATTGTAAAAGTAATTGTGAGTGCTCTTGACAATTTCAATTTCTGACTAAAATGATAGGTAAACGACTGCATGGGTCGATGCCTCTGATTGTAACTGTTTGTTTTGTGGAGGTTAATGATACTGGAATATTAAACCACCTTTGTAAGTGACACTGGTCCTTGTGCCCAATACTCAATCAAGTATACCTGTGATAAACGCTTGCATGTTATCTAACTTCGTATCGAAAGGAGTTTAGAAGTAAATAACAGTGAGATGATCGTAATGCTGGACAGAAAAATTCTTATGACTCAAGCATGTCGATAAAAGAAGTAGTACAGAGAGGTTTGCGTGCTTGATGTATTGAAGGATTGGCTATCAAACTTCAATAGATTAGGATGTGCTCAACCCCTTAATGTATGTTGCTGAAAACTGTGGTAGCAGGCTATCAAAATTAGCGCAGAGGGATGACTCTCTTGATCATACTGGTTGCCTTCGTTTATGGTGAGATTTCTAAATTTTTCACTTGGTGCATAGACTTGTCCTGTAATCAATTCTGCAAGCACTAAGGATGATCGTTCGAGAATCTCGTTTTTGTGCGTTGACTAAAACTGTTCAGGAAGCTTATAAGCTTTGGCATTCTGCATGCTTCAGAAGTAAGAAAGTTCATACCTTCAAAAATTAAATACTTTGTGGATATCTTCTTCACAAGTTTTAAGGTTTGCACTCTCCAAATTGAATTGGCATATGGATGATATATGAGAGGGAAGCGTAGCCGTCCAATGCGCATTATTCAAGTTTGAACAAACATCAAACATGGTTATTTGTTGTGAATCCACTAGATAAAGCACATGTATATAAGATCGATAGTGTTGCTTCTTAGTTGGCATATAGATTTTTTTTCACACAGAAACTCTTATACCCCCTCATGCCATGAAATGGACTCTATGTCATTCGGTGATGAACTGATATCAGTAATCTATAACCATCATGCTGGAAACACCTTTACAGATATTCATGCTATATGATTTGTATTCATCCTTTAACCAAGGCCGTTGATGGGATCACGTGCGTTGCACACCTTAATGAACAAAAATATAAACTCTAGATCTATACGTGGGCCTACAAACGTGAGAGTGAGAGCGGGTGCATGAATTGCAAGGTGAAGAAGAGATGAAGTGAGAAAGGCAGCAAGAAAGAGAGAGAGCAAAATAGAGAGGGAGAAGGTGATGAAGGAAGAGAAAGGGAAGAGGTCAGGGGGTAAGGAGAATGAGAACCAAGTGAAAGGGTGCACAGGTATGAGAGTGAGAATGGATGCATACATGTGAGCATAGGAAAAGGTGTAAAAGAGATAGAGAGTGGAAGGAAGCATCGATGCATATATATGGGGGTGTGAATGGGTGGATGTGAGTATACATGCACTTGAGATTGAGGTCAAAAGAAGAAAAAGGGTAAAGGAGAGTGGGGATGTGTGCATATTTTAGTATAAGCTCAAGAGTGTGTTGGTGTCTATGTGTGTATGAAGGAGAGTGAGAGCGGTCGAGGGAAAAGAGAATTTGTGAAGGTAGGAGAAGATAGGGAGCATGAGTGAAGAGGCAACTGGGAGCTTATCAATTAGCGGTACAATTGAAGCATCCAAGCAATACAAGTTGACCAATTCCAAGAGGTTTAATGGGCAAAGTACGAGTATATCGAGCAAAACAAAAGCATGGGTAAGGCATTTTCCCATGGGTTTAGGATCCGAAACAACTGAGATGCAAGATTCTCTAGATCAAGATCGAGCTATGAATGAAGCCTTAAACTTTGATGAATCTGATGAAGAGGACTTTTGATGATGATGAAGTAAATGTTAATAAAAATTTCTTAGGACCTATTTAACCTGACCATGAAAATCATGAAAACAATCCTGAAAGACACTTTAAAAGAAAATTTTGGTCTAGAGGTACATCAGAGATGCATGTTAAAATAGGAAATGATAAGAACACTATCACTATAAATGCATTAGTAGATTCTGGCTCCGAAATCAATGTGATTTCAAGAGAAGTCTATGATAAGTTTCATTAGCCCATAGATAAAGATTGTGGATGGCGTATGAGAACTGCAGATAATGGTGTAGGTACCCTGTATGGAGCTTGTGCTAGTGTGCCCATATCCATAGGAGGAATCACAGAAGAGTTTCACTTTTTTATTCAAGATAATTGCTCCTATGAAGTTCTCTTAGGTCAACCCTTTATTTGTGAGAGTCGTATGGAAACGAAAGCCATGGATGATGGGTCTACCTATGCTAGATTTAAGTTTAAGGATGTGTTGGCAGCAACTAGAGGCATAGAAGACGCGGAAGCATGTAAAGACAGAGCAGGGAGCCAGTCGAATAAATTTTTCAAAGATTTATGTTTTATAAATATTCTTCAAAACCTCCAACAGTGATTTTCATCACTATTGTAACATATGTAACATAGAAAAAACCCTTTTTGTAATTTATAGCTCCATTTTGTGCAAGCCGAAGAGTCCTCGAGCTTGAGGAGCTTAGGTAGAATGAGCGTACCAATTTTGGTTATTTTTAGATACCGTTTACCCTCTCAAATAACTCATAGGACCTATTTTTTAACTATGCCGGTCACTAGATGTGAAACCGGTCAAAATTAGTGTAGAATCTATAAAAAGAGCTAGAGAGCTCATTTTTTAGGTTAGCTTGTTGGAGTAGAGAAGAGCTTAGAGATAATTTGAGCTTGTAAGAGTGTTCTTGAGCAATAGAGTTGATTTCTCACCTTCCATTGTGTCTTGCTTGCCTCTTCGTAGTGTGTGTGTATGTGTGTGTGCATCTCTATGCTTCTCACCTTCACTCTCACTTCATCTCACACTCATGATCTTCATATCACTCCTATCTCTTCCGCGGATTGACATTAAGGAGGTGGAGCTTCTTAACGTGGTTCTCACCATTGTGCTAGAGCAACACCAAATTTGGCGCTGTTGCTGGGGATCGAGTTTAGCACGAATGTGTGATGGTAAGAGTATAGCAAGAAGTGGCGTTGGAAGGTAAAAAATTTCAGTTTTTGTTGTTGTTTTTGCTTAGATTTTAGTGTTTTTCACCTTCCACACACTCCATCTTCATCACCGCATCATCATCTTCATCTCCAAAAAATCAGAAAATTCACCATATCCACCCATTCTTCTCATTTCCCCTCATTTGTGCATGTGCGAGAGAGAGAGAGAGCTTTTATGTTCACTTTTTGTCAGAGATCAGCCGAGTGTGTCAGACCATCGTGATGGTCTGCCAACTTCGGTATTTTTGGTAAGCAATTTCATAAGCGTGTAGGCGACCCTTGCATGGTTAGGAATCCATACTTGCATTGCAAAAATTTGCATTTTGGTGGACCATCGTGATTGGATCAGACCATCGCGATTGTGTCACACCATCGCGATTGGCTCACGCCATCGCGACGGCTCGACCGGACCATCGCGACGGTCTCGCACCATCGCGATGGTCTCGCACCATCGCGACGGCTCACTTGAGCCATCACGACGGTTCACTTGGAACATCGCGACGATCCCGTCGACCCCACGCCATCGCGATTGGCTCATGCCATCGCGCCGACGCTGCCACGTGGCAAGCTAGACCATCATGACAGTTCGCTCCCTCGGACCATCGCGACGACACCCTCAGACCATCGCGACACCTCGAAAATTGGACCATCGCAATTGGCTCACGCCATCATGCCTGGACCATCGTGATTGGCTCACGCCATCGCATCTGTGACCATCGCGACGATTCACTTTAGACCATCGCGACGACTCACGTTGACCGTTGACTGACGCCATCGCGATTGTTCGCCGATCGAGCCATCGCGATCGTTGATTCCAGACCATCGCGACAGTTCACATTCACGCCATCGCGATAGTTCACATTCATGCCATCGTGACAGTTCGCACCTTCGGACCATCGCGATTGTGCCACGCCATCGTGACGGTTCACCTGGACCATCATGACGGTTCCAGACCATCGCGATTATCTCAGACCATCGCGATTGTCCACCCTAAATGCAAATTTTAGGGTTTGATTTTTTGGTCAAATTTGGGGCTATTTTTTGAAAAATTTGGGCAAAAGGGAAAGGACCTTAAAAAGTGTATATATTCAGGTGCTTGATCATCCATTGTGAATTGGTCTAGACATTGAATTTTTGGCAGGTCTAGCAAGGTCAAACAAAGCAAGGCAAAGCAAGGCAGTGAAGGACGCAAAGCTTGGGAAGCGCGGCTTCTTGGGCATCAGGGCAACCAAAGCAACTGACTTGAGGTTGGAAGATTACTCAACCCCCTCAGTCAATTCTTAGCTTAGGCTAAACGGTAGCTTTGTGGATTAACGACGATAGGAACACATCAAGTATAAGAGACTTAAATTTATCAAGTCTAAGACTAAAGATAAAGGTGTGTGATACGAAAACTCAAGGGAAAGAACATAAGTCTGACGAAACGAGAACTCAAAGTACCATGGAAAGTCGATTCCTGACGCTTACAGAAAGATAAGACAAGAACTTAAGGGATATAAAAAGAATCAAGAAAGTAAGAACAAAGAATCATTGATGATCTGAGCGTGTATTGAGTGTGCAAGGAAGTAAATTCATGAACCTTAGATCGGGCAAACATATAGGTAAGTCAGACCGACGAAGCCTTAGATCATCCGAAGCAAATGTAGGCACTACTGCACGATCGTGGGCTCAACAATTGAATAGTAGTTATCCCTAGGAGAGCTCAGACACGAGAATTAGAAATGGCATTTAGGACAGAAAGACCAGAAGGAGGGTCAAATGTAGCTTACTTAGAAAGACCTGAAGGACCCTATAGAACGCATAGAATTTCTCCGAACCAACCGCTTAGGTGCTCGCATCTATGAGGATGGTTTGCGAAGACAAGTGGTGCAAATGCACAACCCTGATCAACCCATTGGATTGGAACGTCCAGTGGTAAAATTTGAAAGAGACGCATACATAGAAAAAGAAGGAACGATGTACATCTTCAGTACTCAGCCAAACAATACGAATGAGTTTGGTGTAATTTAGTTAGAGACGGAAACGAGATCTCAAGGAAAAGAACCAGTAGGAGAAGAACCTAGGACACCTAGAGGGAAATCTGTACTGACACGAGTACTAATCCAAGAGTGGATCCCTCAGTACAACAGGAGCATAGATCTGTTTGTAAATAAAGAAACTGATGAAGCATTTTGGAGATACAAAATGGAACAACCTAGTGAGATAGGCTCCATCATAATCTACGAGTTCAAGGACCCAAATACACCTGGAGAAGTTGTATACCTGGATGAAACTTCAGAAAGAGTATTTGTGGTGCCAGACCACGCTAGAAACACATACACATGGAGAGGCGAGATGGTATTCCCTCCATCACGAACAAACGTAAACGCGAGCCAACAAGGGGCAGGAACATCCTCAGCCCATGGTAATCAAAGAGAGAAAAACAAAGATAGACATGAAGTAAGTTTCAATCATCCCATAGGGAGAGATAAAACAACCACGGACACTAAAGAGCGGATAGACAAAGGGAACATGGAATACTAAGTGGTAGAAATGATTTTCCTCTACCTAGACCACGTGAACATGCAAGAATATTGAGACCCGCTCAATTAGTAAAGTCCATGAAAAACTACTTTGATCGGACAGGAGATTCCTATGATCATGTTGCTGAATTTAAGCAAGTTCTAAGGGCAGAACAAGTCGAAGACATCTTCACGCAATATAATGCTTTTGGACTAACGTTAAAGAATACCGCTTTAACTTGGTTTCAACCATTGCAGCAAAGGCAATTTAGGGATATTCATCACTTTTTAGAGTCATTCATCACTGAATTCTCTAAAAGTGGGATCAGACATGATACGTCTTCGTTGATTCATAGTTTCAAACAGACCCCTCAGGAAACAGTTAGACTCGCAGGACGTAGGTTTAGACAATATGTTGAAAGATGTCCAATGCAAGAGCTACCCTCACAAGCCAAACAAGTGTCATTGTTTTTAGACGGCTTGTTGAGCTCTAAACTACGCTCCTATGTATACTTGAAGGAACCCAGAACGCTAGAGCAGTGTTTAAGAATTTGCATAGACATTGAGGACAACTTAGGAGATGAGTTGGAACTCTCAAAAGTCTACAAGGACTCGGATTGTTCTTCTCTAGCATCCACAAAATTGTCTAACTCGATAGAGGACCTAGCAGAAAAAGTGGCCCAGAAACTAGGAGTTTCTAGTAAACAGATGCCCAAGTTAACAACTAACGTACGTTGTTACACCTGTGGTGGAAATCATTTGGCAAATGTGTGTCCCAATGCGACACAATCGCAAGCCAACCCTAGTGGCCAATACTGTACTATTGAGAGAAGATACACGAATCACACGGCTCAAGACTGCCCATATAACAAACAAGAAGTGAGACAAAACTACCCGCAAGCAAACGCACAGCCAGGTAGGTATCAAGGCCAATACAATGCTCAGCCTCATTACTATAGGCCTCCTCAAAATTATCCATATCAGGCTCAACAGAGACCACAACCTATCTTAGCTCAGCAGCCACCCCACCAGCGAATGTCATCTCAGTGAAATACGCTGCTGCAGAAGAAAACCTAAGTAGGGCTTTAGTGCCTTCTTCACCCCTGATCACAGAGAGTGATCCGAACTCTAATAGTTTTGGCTCTACTCATGTAGATAGTCCACCCGCGTATTACACAGAGTCACCAGAACACGTAGAGACATATCAATATGATAGTCCACCAGTGGAACCTAGTTGGGAGCCCGACTATGCTAATGTGATGTACACAAACCCGAATCTGCGGCCACAATTGAGACAACAAAGACCACAGGACCCTAGAGGACCATGCTTTAGGTGCCAAGGAGATCATTTCATAAAGGATTGTCCACATCCTCCGATAGTAGGACAATCACAATACTATAACATACAAGGCTTCTGTGCCGATTGTGGTAAAGAGCACATCATAAAAGATTGCCCTAAGAACCCTGCTAATGCTTCAAATGTGACACCGATCAACGTGATAGGTATTGTAAATAATGTAGATGGATCCAAACCTACATAGGTGCCTATCCAAGCTATAACAAGAGCCCAGGCACTCTTACAGAACCAACAGCTTAATCAGGAGAAAATAGCCAGAACTAGTGAAGTTGGAGAATCTAGTAGTAAAAAGACAAAATCTTGGAAAGATTTCAGAGAAAGAATTAAGAGAAAATGGAGTAAAAAAATAACTGAGTTGGAAGGAAACGTTGGGGTAAGCCAGCACTAAGACCTACCAAGATGAAGCTACAAATGGCTGATGGACACATAGAAAAACCATTAGGCTTTATGGAAACGTTGGGGTAAGCCAGCACTAAGACCTACCAAGATGAAGCTACAAATGGCTGATGGACACATAGAAAAACCATTAGGCTTACTAGAAGATGAAGTCTCAAGGAATCTAGAGCCAAAATTCTAGAATTGACTTCACAGGAATTGAATCAAGAGAACCTAGCGCAAAAATCAGGATCAGTTCTAGCGGAACCCATACTAGAAAACTTAGACATGATGTTTCGTGCGTATCAGGCTAGGATAAAAGAAGGACCCCAAATAACTGAAATGAGTAAAAACTACCCTCAAGCAGACTTAGAAATTGAGAGAACTAAGCTTTGCATGAAGATGGTAGAGCTAGCGCAAGCTATGTTTGAAGCCTCTAGATATCTAAATTGGAATAACATGGCAAAACCGGAATTACACTTTCAAGGATTAATGGAGAGGCTAGAATATTTGACTGATAACAGGGAGAAAAAGAATCAGCATAGGAACCCTATTGCCTCAGAGACACAGGAAAGGAATGCACCATCCCTATCTCAAGTACCCAATACAGAAAGTCAAGACAACCTATCCTCCATACATAGGTACTCACACGGATTTCTGAGAGAAATCCAAGAAGAGAAATGGAGAAAAGAACAAGGAACTCATCCTCCTATTCAAGAGATCGACGACTTGCAGGAACAATTCCCCCAAGATATCCCCTCTATTTACGATGATGTAGAGGAAGAACAACTGAGTGAACACAGAGGATTTGAATCTAACTCTTTACAAGAATTACCTCAGTTCACAGGACCTTGGGAAGACAAGTCTATTAGCATGAAATCACCCACTATAATAGTGAGGAATGAAGAATCAGTAATCCCTAGAAACACAGAAGTGGTCAAGAACGCTAAAGTTCAGTGTCACCTCACGCTTGAGGAATTATTGAAGGTTAAACCAAAACTGTGGAAACATGTAGCAAATCAAGTCCATGAGCTTGCTACTACTCCCTCACAGATTGGAACACACAAAAAGGTACCAGAGATACCCGTAGAAAAGATCGGAGATGTAAGCGAAGGAGAGGAAGGTAACACTTATCTCCCAATAACCCATCAGTGCTACACCACGAAAGCCATCTTAGATTCAGGAGCTAGAGTAGCCATTGCTACCACCGCTTTATGGAAACGTTGGGGTAAGCCAGCACTAAGACCTACCAAGATGAAGCTACAAATGGCTGATGGACACATAGAAAAACCATTAGGCTTACTAGAAGGCATATCTCTCACCACTTGTGGTGTGGAGTTTGAGCATACCTTTTCCATTTGTGATTTTGCAAAAAATCATGCTTACGAGATGATTTTAGGACGACCATTCATGCGTCAGTTGCAAATCGTACAAGATTGGGGAACTAATTCTTTGTACTTGCAACATTTAGGAGTGACTACTAAAGTCAATCTTAAAGACTATTCACATCGAGATGTACCCCCAATACAATGGAATACCATCCATAAGACAAAGGTAGAAACAGAATCTGTACACTCATTAGAGTCAGATCCCTCATGGTTACACGAGGATACTCATTTATGGATGTGTAAAGTGGCAAAACAAGAGGAAGAACAGTTAGAAGCAAGGACCTTAGGTGCAGAGCAACATCTAAGAACCCTTCAAGACCCAGCTTACGCACCAGTAGTATTTCCAGATGAAGAATTCGAACCCCATGGTTGGGCAGAAATCCTAGCAACCATGGACGTAGCCATCAATGAAGAACAATGGACACCCCATTGCCATGAGGATGGCTATGACAGTTTTCACGATAGAGCCAATCATGTGTGACTCGATCATTGAAGAATGTGAACCTAGCACTGATGCATTTGAGGATGCAAGTGACTTCGATTTAGAGTCAAGTATTATGGACCCACTCTTTGCATCAGAAGAAGAATATTTTTACGAAGTAGAAACTTACCCTCAGAAACATGAAGGAATTACAAATGAGGTGAGGTTAGCTACACAAGTGACTGTCAAGAGTGAAGGTAAGAAAAGAAAGAAGAAAGAAACCATGTCAGAGGAAGAAGAGTCTTTGTTTGAAGTTCCGGAGAACTTCAAGAAATATAAAATAGAAGATAGACGAATCATGGTACGAATGCCTAACAGAAAAGCTGACATCGGAAAAGTATATGATAATCGAGAGAAAACCAAAAAAATGATAGTGGCCATAGAAGGAGAAGAAGAAAAATGTACATACATAGGGCATGATTTGACGAAGGAAGAAGAAGAAGAGTTAATTGCCCTATTGCGCGAATATAGAGATGTGTTTGCTTGGAGTTACAAAGATTTGAAAGGAGTAGACCCAGATATATGTTCTCATAGAATCCCTATGACTCCAAATGCAAAACCTACGAAACAGAAACCATACACGTACAATGATAACTACGCTGCGAAGATTAAAGAGGAGATAGATCGTTTGATAGAAGCAAGATTTATTTACGAAATTGAGCATACCAAATGGGTATCCCCCATTGTGGTTGTGCCCAAGAAGAATGGAAAATTGCGTGTGTGTATTAACCTTAAAAAAGTTAATGCCGCCACAATTAGAGACAGTTATCCTCTTCCTATCATGGAACATTTATTGGAAAGAGTTGCGAGCAAGGAAGTTTACAACTTTCTTGATGGTTTCTCAGGCTATAATCAAGTAGCCATTGCTCCCGAAGATCAACACAAGACGGCTTTTGCCACAAAATGGGGCATATTTGCATTTCGTGTGATGCCATTTGGCTTAACAAATGCACCCGCTACTTTTCAGCGACTCATGTGTCATGTTTTCAAGGAATTCTTATGCAAGAATTTGGAAGTTTATGTCGATGACCTATGTGCTCATTCGAATATCAGGCAGACTCATATCCTAGAATTAAGACAAGTATTTGACAAATGTCGAGAATATCAGGTTTGTTTGAACCCAGAAAAATGTGTTTTCATGGTCAGACAAGGAAAAATTTTAGGACACATTGTGTCAAAGAATGGAATCTCTACGGACGAAGAAAAGGTAAAAGTGATTGCAGATCTACCTAGACCAACTAATGTGAAATAGGTACAAGCATTTATGGGCCATTGCGGTTATTATAGACGATTCATACACATGTATGCAATCATAGCCAAGCCATTGTACTCTCTTTTGACCCATTTTGAATGGACAGACGAGTGTGAGAATTAATTCAATGAACTCAAACGACGTTTGTGCTCAGCACCTATATTGATGACCCCGGATTGGAGTAAGCCATTCCATGTACATGTGGATGCATCCAATTATGCCATAGGATGTGTGTTAGCACAGCCCACGAATGAAGGAAATATAGATCTTCCCATAGCTTACACGAGTAGACAGTTGAACGCAGTAGAAAGAAATTACAGCACTACGGAACGAGAAGGATTAGGGATGATCTACGCAATAAAGAAATTTAGACATTATTTGTTGGCAAACAAGTTCAAGTTCTTTACAGATCATCAAGCCCTATTGTACTTAGTCAACAAGCCATGTAACACAGGACGATTAATATGTTGGTTTCTATTACTCATGGAGTACGATTTTGAAGTGGTAGTCAGGAAAGGAAAGACACATCTTAGAGTTGACCACCTTTCAAGATTAACCACAGGAGAAGCTCCTCAAGGAATAGTGGATGAATTACCAGATGCATATTTGTTTAACCTTGAGATAGCACCAGAATGGGCTAAGCCGATAGTCCCTATTCTCACATATGGACCCAAGAATCCTAGGATAAGGATCAATGAAGGAGAGATTACCAAGTCTCAGAGATATCAAATAATAGCAGGAAGCATATATAAACAGGATAATCAAAAGATTCTTGCTTGTTGTGTAGATGAATCAGAACATGCAAATTGGTTCCAATTAGCACATGTAGGTGCATTAAAGCAACATCATTCAAAACATCGTACATTGCAGACTCTGCATAGACTAGGAGTCTATTGGCCTTGTATGGAAGCAGATGTCTACAAGTTATGTAAAGAATGCCATGTTTGTTGTGAAAGACCACCAGTAGAACATGCTACATTATATCACGTGTCTCTCACACCAGACTGGAGTGAACCTTTAGTGACGTACTTGAGGAAGAAAACATTCCCTCAAGGAATGACCTTAGCACGACAATGCAGTCTAGAGCAGGAAGCTCAAGGCTTTTCACTTATTGGCGATAATCTGTACAAAAGAGGACAAGATGGATACCTAAGACAATGTGTTCATGAGAGCGATTACTTGAGCGTACTAGAGACTGCACACCAAGGTGTTGCAGGAGGTCATTTTGGACCAGATAGGATAATCAAAGCCATCCTCTTTGCAGGATTATGGTGGCCCACTCTTCACATGGATGCTCATACCTATGTAAAGAGATGTGATGTGTGCCAAAGAACTCAATTTTCTACTCGCAGAGATGAAATGCCATTGAAACCCATGATGGGTGGACGTGCATTTTCTAAGTAGGGTATAGACTTTGTAGGAGCCATTAACCCCCCTGCAAAAGGTACACATGCTGAATACATTATTGTTGCGACAGATTATCTTACAAAATGGGTAAGAATGATGCACACACAACTGCAAAATTCTTATTTGAAATGTCTTTACAAGATAAAGACTTGAAAGAAGGAGATTTAGTTCTAGTGTATACGCTGAAACAGCATGCACGGAAGTTAGAAAAGTGAGGTTATGGACCTATGATCATTAGCAGACTCTCAACAAGTGGAGCAGTACAATTAGCCACCTTAGAAGGAGACATAATGCCTAATTACATTAGTGGCTGTAGAGTCAGGTTATACCAGGAACCTCTTACTGAGGACATGCTTAGACAACTCACATTGGCAAAGAAGCGTAAGGAGGAAGAAAATAGAATACGAGCTGAAGCTCAGGCAGAAGCTATAGAACGCATTAAGCGCATGAAGCTAAGAAGACAAGGACTAGGGAGAGAACATTATAACCATCTGGAAACAACACCCAGATACCCCATGGCCATGTGTCAAGCAAAGTCAAGTACACACCCTAGCATAGTGGACAGGAGACCATTCATCACAGTCAGGCTAGAGCACGGCAACACTTGCCAAGAGCTAAGGGCTTTAATTGATTCAGGTGTTGCGACGAGTGCGATTAGATGGTCCCACTATAAGGATTCAGGAATAGAAATGCGGCCAATTGAGGCATACCTCATAGGGCTAGGAGGCATGGAAACCCCTTGCATGGGTGAGGTGGACCTTCTTATCCTCATACACGATGTGAACTTGACAGTGAAACTACTAGTGTGCCATGACGACGACCTGATAGAACCCCTAATCCTTGGCCAAGATTGGCTGTACGATCACTCAGTGGACCTAAATCTTAGACAAGGCTCCTTACAGATTGGAACCTTAGTTCAGAAGCGAGTGATACCGCTTGACTTCACTAACGGCTGTTCGCCTGAAGTACGCAACCCTAGACCCTATGAAATGCATGCGACAGAAGACCGAAAGATCTTTGGTCAGATCAGTCACGTTACGTTTACACCAACCCATGCGGGCTTGGCTATGGACAATTGTCAATCAGAAGGACGTCAGGAGATTTTCCCTTGGGCTTCCTGCAAATTAGAAGGGTCAACCACCCAATCGCTTGGTCAAATGGATACCATCAGCGATCAGGAGGGTTACATCAGCGGACAAATGGGCACTATCAACTGCGGTGCTCATCCTTCCACACTTACTGCGGACTGGCCTAGATTAATAGTACAAAATGGAGCACTTCCTAATGGGCAGGTTTCGCAAGTGTTGGACCTCCCTTCTTTTCCAAAGCAGAGTGTCCATCCGACCTCTCAACCTCCACCACAAAGGAGTCAACCACGGCAAAGGAACCCAGGCCGACGACAATATCAGACGACACAAAGAAAGCAGCAGTATCAGTATCACAAAGCAAGCGGCACGAGACAAATATGGGTGCCAAAAGGACAGAAAGCATCGACTGATTTCAACAACGCAGACATTAATACGAAGAAGTTAAAGACAAATCAGAGTCAGTATTCAAAGTCTACTCGACCTTCTTCTACGAGTACGAACACTCGACAAATTTGGATCGCCAAGAAGTACCTTACAAATCGACCCACACCCACGCAGATTTGGGTACCCAAACAGTTTATTATAGCTCAACCCTCAAGCCATGTAATATATAACCCTCAGAAATCTCTTCACCCTTCAACCCCACCAAATCTGATCTCATCTTTTGTCCCTCAACAGAAGCCTATCACCCGCACACGAACTCTTAGGAAGTGGATACCGAAACGTATCCAGACGCCTTCTACGACCCCCTTATCTAACATAACTCCCACCCCGATTAATCTACAACCTTGTAATAACTCATTCACAACTGAACATTGTACGAATCCACACACTATAACCCAACAATGCTTGTAATAACATCTCATCAAAGCACTGCATGCAATATCTGAAAACATATAGGTGTCTAGAGACCTGCACTAGTTCTGTAAGAAGCATTGCATCAATCACATCACAACACTTGGCTACACGGGTTACACATCGGCTATGGAAAGGGATTAGGGTCTCACTTTCATGGGATCATGATTAATTTCCATACTAATGTGCTAATCTTATGTAGCAGATCTTCTACGCACTCGCATCATACATCATGCAGGCAGAAGGGCCATCGGAAGGTGGCCCCAGTGCACCAATGGCCAATATTGGAGAACTACTAGAGGAGCCCCATTCCTATGGCTCAACCGCCCAAATTTCAAGGTTTCCCAGGGCCCATGCCAATCGACGATCCCCCCAGGGGTTATACTGAGAAGATTCATCGCAATTCTCACTGGTTTCAAGGGCTAACAGGACAATTAGCGGATGCTGGTTTTATATTTGAGGCCAATTTGACTTTTGATGACCGTACCTGGGGCAAATATCGGTTTTTCTCAAGAGAGTTTGAAGGATTACAGAACACGGAAGATCTAATGCATGTTTGGGCAAGAGCAGGGTTTACAGAGTATTTCAGTGACCCTTTGCCTAAACCCGACTTCTACAGATGCTATTACTTAATCACCACTTTGATAGCTTCGGAGAACAAGGATATGCCCGGCACTTTTATTTTTCCATCCTTAGTAAATGATCCGCCATATAAGCGGTTTTATATTTCTAAAGATTTGATTCGAGCTGCCATCAAGATTCATGGAACCCACACTCCAACGGAACGAGAACGGCTGGCTCCAGAGCAAATGAAATGTGGAGACGTTACTAAGTGGGAAGAGATTTCGGCGATCACACCTGAGCTTTCAAAACCACTGCGGATATGTATGCAGCATTTTGCTTTCCCCGCTCAGGACAGATTCACAATGCCTCACAAGGGCATATGATTTGGATTATATCTAGCATGTACTGGACCCCAGACAGTTGATCTCGCAAGCTGGATCATTGATCAGTTATATTTAGCACAACATAGATGGGAAAGAAAGAAGGTCATTGTAGCTCAGTGATGAGTAGCACCTCCTTTAATGTCAATCCGGGAAGACGTGAGGATGGTATGAAGACCTCGAGCAAGTGGCGGCACAAGTGCGTGAGTGAGAAGCACACTAGCATGCACACACATACACACACACGCGCACACACGGTAAGACAAAGAGTGAGAATCAATGGAGCTTTTAGATTACTTTCAAAATGCTCTTTTACAAGTTCGTTTCAATTACAATCTAACCTCAAAAATGAGCTCTCTAGCTCTTTTTATAGTTTTTGACTAGCTTTTGGCCCTGTCCAGACCTAGTGTCCGGCCTAGTTAAAAATTAGGTTCCAGGGCCAATTTGAGGGCTCAAACGGAGTCTAAAAAATACGAAAATTGATATGTAGGTACTTCTAAGGCTCCTCAAGCTCAAGGACTCCTTGGCTTGCACAAAATGGAGCTACAAAAATATGAAATGGTATTTACAATGATTGTTAGTGATAAGAATCACTGTTAAAAGATGTAGATTGGAAAAATTGAAGGGCCTATCTGCCAGATTTGCGTCGACTGCTTTGTCTACTTACTCCTTCACCTTGTTCTGACTCTCTCCGTTGGCTTCCTTGTCTCGTCAATCCTTGGGTGGCTTCCTTGTCTAGTCAGTCCTTGGGTGCCCATACTGCTCTCAACACCCCCCCCTCTCTCGCGTCTGTCGTCCCTGACAGACCCTTGTTGCTGGGGGTGTTGGATGTAATATTCCACAACCTGAGTGGCAAGCTGATGTTCTTGTAAGCGTAGTCCTCTGGCCAAATCTGTCATCATATGATCCCAATCGATTGGTCCTGGAACGTCCGGATGTGGCAGACGTAACTGATCTGCATGGATCGCTTGTTCTACTGCGAATAGATGTAGCAAATGTGTGGGTCTGGGAATGAAAATTTCGGAATTGTATTCCCAGAAGCCCGTAGAGAACATTTCCTCAAATGTTTGCTTGAAGCATGCGGGCAAGTACTTGATTCGTGCATGCCAAGCAAAGATAACCGTGACCGAGGGGGTTTGGCTCATGTCGTAGACTAAATCCTTGTTGCCTTGAGCGAATCCAGGAGCGGAGATGTATGGAGCTTGGACATTCCGAAAGGTTTTGAAGACAATGGTCATGAGCTCAAATATCTTCATACACATTTTCGCTGCTATATCAGGTACATTATTTAGGCGTGCAGACCAGTGCCGAATGGTTGATATCATGTAGGCTACGGTTGGAGGTCCTCGAGGGGGAGCAAAATACGGGTAGTTAACCCAAGCGGAGCACTCTTTATTGTTGCGTACCTTGATTGCAAATGCTTGCCAGGATCTGCGACGTACCACTGGACAATAGCATGGATTATACTTGATGTAGAGTGGCATGGTAGCCCAGGTACTCATCATCTCTGGGTAATCGGTGAGTAAACGTGCACGCCAATTAGGTTGGAAAATCGAGCCAGCACGTGCATCGGTCGGTAAATCCCCTATCTCAAATTGAGTAGCGAATGTGGGCTCCTTCCCTGTATGTCTTTTGACTTCTGCATTATAATCATGTAGTAAGACAAAATAAGGCATGTATTGCGATTCTGATGTTGTGATTAACCGTTGATGGGATAATTGTTGAAAGTAGGAAGACCGAAGGACCGTTTCTTTCAGATTCGTGAGAGATTGCATTTGCACGGCCACACGATCATCATGTGTCTTACCCACTTTCTCGACCCTTCTGACCCAATCTGGAACTTGAATTTCTAACGTGTCTTGTCCTTCTTCTGTAGTTCGACCACCAGGCGTCGGCATAGGCTCGTAGGGCTCTTCGTAGCTGTCCTCGACGGGGATTTCCACTACGGTTTCAGGTTCTGGTTCTTCAATGGGCGAGTGTGGTCGTTCATATGGTAGGAGGCGTGCTTGGAGTTCTGCCACCTGTTTCCGAAGGGTCTCCATTTCTTCTGTAGATTGTTGCAAGATTACCGGCTCTTGTTGAGCAGGATGTACACTGGCTAACTGTTTCTTTAGATCGGCACATTCAGTCTCTAGTTTTTCATATGACTCCAGGAAATTTGCATGCTCCTCAAGTAGGATGCGGATGTCTTCTGATGGAACTGCTCTATATCGGGTAGGGCTAATGGTTGCTCCTACGGTTCCTTCCATAGCCGCTTCAAAGTTGTCTTGATTTTGTTGTTGAAGTCGTTTGTTCTCCTCTAGTGCTGCGGCCATATGCTTCCTTAATAGCCCAATGTTGCGTCTGAGTGTGGCATTAGATATCATTTGCGCTTGAAGCACTGTTTCTAGCTCCTTAACTGCTTGGTCATCTACAGTTGATGCCTTTGATTCCAATTCGGAGTGAGCCTGCTGTAGTGTGGTATGCTCGTCTAGGAGCGTCAGGTAGTCAGCCTCAATAGTGGTGACTCTAGCTTGGAGACGTTGAGATTCTGCCTGGAGGGTAGCATTGCGTTCTTCTAATTGATGGAAGTCTTGTTGTAGCTGATGTGCACACTGAAGTAATGTGTCGAACGTACTATTTACATTATGAGATGCAAGGGAAATAGTTTGAAATGCAGAGCAGGTGGGATTGGGTAGGGGTGTAGTGAATGCTGTGTGTGCCACTGATGTGAGTGGTGAGGTGGGGGGCAAGGGAGGGGAAGGTGGGGAAATCGTGGGGAGAGGTGCTGTGGTTGGTGAAATGTCCATTGGATCAGACAAGGTGGTGTGTGCAGGGGCTACCATATAGGTGGGTATGGTAGGTGAAGTGAGTGTGGTGTCCGTGTAAATTGATGTCGTTGCGAACATCGGAGGAAGGTGCCTTTGAAACATGGGAGAGCGGAAGAACTGCTCCACAAAGGACGGGTATTGGGGTGGTGAGGTCCGGTTGAAAGAGGTGTAGGGGCCAGCTGGGAAGTGAGGGTTATGGAATGGAGGTACTCGTATTGGGGGGTAGGTCGGGAAACACAGGGTTCCTTCCGTGGGTGCTGGGTTTCCAACTACGCTGGTAATTATGGGATGGCCAGTCATGGGTTCAGCGGATAGATGGGACGAAGTGTACAAGGGATTGGTGACGAAGGAGAAGAGGGTGTCTTGTGAGGTGGGTTCTCGAAATGAGAATGATTTGAATGAGGATGGATTATAAGTGGAGGTAGAGGTGATGACTGTCGTTTCTTCCAAGGTGGGAGGTGGTGGCGGGGGCGGAGAAGGTGGTGATGGAGGATGCTGGGGTGAGATGGGTGATGTCTGAACGAAGGTTTCAGCGGAGAGGTCAGTGGTGGTTATGGGGGTGGCTGTGGTCTCAATGGGTACTTCCGGTTCTGTGACGGGTATCCTGATAGTCTTACCTGCTCGTGGTAATGTGTCCACTCTGCGTTTGTCATACCTTACGGACTGGCGGACTGCGGTGTGGACAGCCTCTGGAACTCCTAAGGAGTCTGACACTAATTTGAGGGTGTCAATGAAATGTTGGTCCACTCCTTCATCTGATAGCATTTCTTGCATCAAAGCTTGACCTGATACCAGAGAGAGCTGATGCCTTTCTTGTACTGCTTTGATAGTGTCGTATAGCCTTCGTAGTTGAGCTGTATATGCAGGTGCACCAACAAGTTCTGGCACTTCTTGTTGCTCCTCTTGTTGCTCTTGATCATACTCCTCCTCCTCATCCTCCTGTTCTTCATCTCCGTCATCTTCTTCCTCCACTTCAACAGGTGTGACAGGTGCTTGGGAGGTTGTGGCCTGCGTTTGTACATTTTCCGCTTGTTGTGCCTCTTCTGTCTCCAGCTCTACATCTTGTAATAGTTGTTCGAAGTCTTCATTAGTGAGTTCTTCCAAAGCTGCACCACTAGGAAATTCGAGATCCGTTGGGATGGGAGGAAATATCAAAGTGGAACCATCGGTGCTGCGTCTTGGAAGTCGGAGTGTGAATGGTCGGACTCTTCGGGGTGGCGGGGTGACTTCTGGTGTTAGGGTCGCTCCACGTGGCTGAGCACATGGGACTTGGACCGTGCCTCTCATCTTCTTAGAAGGGGGTCCAGTGGATGTCCTGCCTCGAAACTGCTCTACCCGATTCCACATCAGGGCTCGTTGGATTGGGATGTCATAAGCCAAACACCTATAGATGATTCTTGTCAGAGCACAGCAACCATATAAAACCTGTTTCCGCGGCCAGCGTTTGTGAGCTAAGTGTATCTGATCAATTATCCAGTGGGGTAGGTTGATGGTGAGGCTCTGTGTCTCTGCCAGATACAGGCTAAACCAAATCTTTTTGTGCGGCATGGTGAATCTATCCTGCGCCGGGAAAGCAAAGTGTTGCATGCACATGCGAAGGTGTATTGCAATATTAGGCGTCATGGATACCATGTCTTTGAGTTTGGTGAGACTTCGATTCTTCATGTAGTCCGGTACTAGGGTTTCCTTCTCTGTAGGAATATGCATGCCGCGCATATCCAGAGCTTCTCTCACCAAATTGTTTGATAGCCTAAACCTCTTGAGCTCATTCCCCTTTGTCAGAGATGGAATCACAAATGAGCTTGCACCTTTTGGGTTCGGATTTGGAGTCAAGGTGTTGATGAGATAGTAGCATCGCATGAAGTCAGGTTTTGGGAGTCGGGCACTGAAATAGGCACTCAATCCGGCTTTTTCCCATATCGGACGTAGACTTTCCGCATTTTGTAACTTCTCAAATTCTCTTGTAAAGAAATGGTATCTGCCTTGCTTTCCATTGTAGTCCAACTCTGATTCCCATAGATACGTTCCTTCCCCCAAAGGTCCTGCTACCTCGGTAAACCAGTGTGAAGTCTTTCCCACGGGCATGGTGTGGCCACGCGGAGGGTCCGCAATAGGTATGATTTTGACGGCCTGCAACTCTTCTGGTCTTTCGACTGTCTCAGGCAAAACGGGTAAACTGTCCAAGTCCACCACTTGCGGGTTTGTTTCTGTGTGAGAGCTAGTTCCTGCGGCCTCCGCCATGTTGAAAATGTCGCAGCTGATTCTGTGAGAATATATGAATAAACGTTAACATTGCAATGGACACAAAAATGACATGGTGTCCCTTGTTACAATATTAACTTAAAGTTCTGGAGTGGTTAGGAGTTAATAAGTGCTCGGTGCTGGTGTGTGTAGTTAGGAGTTAGGTAGACCTAAGAGCTAAGCGAAATGATGTGAATTAAGAGTGAAGCGGTTAGTAGGTGGTTATGGATTTACAATAGGGTCAGGGGGTTTGTTACAAATCTTGGGCTGCCAAATGCAGTGGATGGGTTTTACTCGTGGTTCCGTAGAGATTCTCGAGAGCTTGATAGGTGTGTCAGCTTTAACCTGAGGCATTTTAGGGGCCCATTTACAACTGATTCTGTTCGTGTTCATGTGCCTTGGTGTTGAAAATGAGTGGATGTAGGCTGTGCGAGTGAATGGATCATGTTGTGTAGGGTGTGTTCTCGGTGTAGCTATCTGAGCCCGCAAACAAGCCTTAGGCACCCAAATTTGTCTTGATTGTGGGCGAGCCTTCATCGACTTTTTGGGAACCCAAAGAGATTTCACGTGAGCCGAAGAATTTCCGGAAGACCTCTTATTAGTGACGTGTTGATGGTTATTAATAAGAGGCTTCGCCCGTGCTGTTGGCGTGGGTGCAACCGGGTGTTCGCCTTTTCGCACCCACACTTGGTGTACTTGTTGAGACATTCTGCTGCGCAGGTTCTTTTGATGTCCGGCAGAGGTAGTACTCTGCTTCTTCTGCCTTTGCTCCACCTTTGGTTGTTGCCTCCTTCTGGCCTTTGGAAAAGAAGGGAGTTCCGTTGCATCCCTGACTCCTTTTTTGCAAATATCATTCCTCTGCAACACAGGGTTTTGAACAAGAACAGCATGGTCATCTTCATGTGTACCCCTGGAGGGACCAGGATTCTGTGCCTTTCCTAGTTCCTTGAGTGCTCCTTTATCCAACTCTATTGTAATTCGACTATGATTGACCCATACCTGAAGAAGTCCACTTCGTAGGTTTAAGTTGACTGCTTGGTCATAGATCCAGTCTTGACCCAAGACAAGGGGTTCAGTGAGATCCTCATCTTGACACACTAGTGCTTTAACTGTCATTGCCACATCATGAATGTAGAGGGGAAGTTCCACCTCGCCCATGCAAGGGGTTTCCACACCTCCCACTCCTATGAGATATGCTTCCACAGGAGTGACGGTTAACTGTAACTCTTGACAGTAAGACACTCTAACAGCACTAGTGGCTGCACCTGAGTCAATCAAGGCTTTTACAGTCCTTGCACTCTTTTCCTGTCCTATATCTAGGGTTACGAAAGGACGTCGATCAGTTATCCTAGGTGAGCTGGTTCCTGCGACTTCACACATTGCCATATGATATCCTTGATCTGCATAGTCATTTGTCCTAGGCTGCTCTCTACCTTGCCTCCGTAATTTCATCCTTCTGATGCGTTCTAAAGCTTCTGCTTGAGCTTCTTCTCTAATTCGCTTCTCTTCCTCTTTGCGTTTCTTAGCAGTGTTGAGTCGGTTGAGCATTTCCTCCGTGAGGGGTTCCTGATACAACTTGACTCTGCATCCGCTAATATAGTTAGGGAGAACATCGCCCTCTAATGTGGCTAATTGTACTGCTCCACTCGTGGAGATCCTATTGATGATCATAGGTCCGTAGCCTCTCTTTTCTAGCTTCCTCGCGTGTTGTTTGAGTGTATAGACTAGGACTAGATCTCCTGCTTTCAAGCCTTTATCCTTCACGTGGGCATCGAAATATGCCTTCTGTCTCTTCTTGGCGGCATATATTCCTGCAGCGGCTCTTAGTCTTGTTTCCCCTAATCGTTCAAGGTCAAAGATCCTAGAAGAGAGTTCATGACCTGTCCATTCATACTCTTGTGCTACTCTCAATGTAGGAATCAGGAAGTCCAAGGGTAGCACGGCGTTTTGGCCGAATACCATCTGAAAGGGGGTGGCTTGGAGTACCGTTTTGTAGGCAACTCGGTATGCCCAAACAGCATGGTGCAGCTGTTTGTCCCAATCAGAGCGTTTAGTGTTCACTAATTTCGTTAGTACATTGCATAAGATCTTATTAGTGCTCTCAGCTTGCCCATTAGCTTGAGGGTGATACGGGGCAGACTTCTTGTGTATTATCAAGAATTCTTGGAGTAGATTTTCAATTACTTCATTCAAGAAATGAGTGCCTCTATCACTTACAAGCTCTATAGGTAGCCCATATCTCGTGAATACATTCTCAAACAAGAATTTGGCAGTTGTTTGAGCATCGTTCTTGGTTGTAGCTTTTACCTCTACCCACTTGGTGAGATAATCTGTTGCCACAATGATGTATTCCGCATGAGAACCCTTAGCTGGGGGATTAATAGGACCTACGAAGTCTATTCCCCACTTAGAGAATGCACGTCCACCCATCATAGGTTTCAGTGGCATCTCATCTTTGCGTATAGGATACTGGGTCCTCTGACAGACATCACACCGTTTCACATAGGTATGTGCATCCATGTGAAGGGTAGGCCACCAGAAGCCCGCAAACAATATTGCCTTGATCACCCGATCTGGTCCAAAGTGTCCTCCTGCTACACCTTGGTGAGCAGTTTCTAAGATCTTAAGATACTCACTTTCATGGACACACAGTCTCAGGTAACCATCCTTACCGCGTTTGTATAGATTATCACCAACAAGTGAATAATCCTGGGCTTCTTGTTCCAAACTCCTTTTTCTAGCTAGAGTCATGTCTGGAGGGAATGTGTTTGTCCTCAAGAATGATACTAGGGGTTCACTCCAATCTGGCGCAATGGATACTTGATAGAGAGTGGCATGTTCCACAGGTGGTTTATTGCAACAGATTGGGCATTCCTTGCACAACTTTTGGACATCCGCTTCCATAGTTGGCCAATGCACTCCGAATCTCTTTAGAGTCTGCAACGTTCGTTGTTTTGAATGGTGTTGCTCTAACGCACCTACATGTGCTAATTGCAACCATTTAGCGTACTCATCCTCTTCTACGCAACAAGCCAAGATCCCTTGATCTGTGTGCTTGTACATGCTTCCTGCCATGATGTGATACTTTTGGGCTTTTACAATCTCTCTATTCCGTGTGTTTACCACTGGATGGCTAGGCCCGTACGTCAATACTGGTACCAATGGCTTAGCCCACTGCGGTACAACTTCCAAATTAAACAAGTAAGCATCAGGAAGGTCATCTGACACTCCTTGTGGGGCTTCTCCCGATGTGAGCCTAGAGAGGTGATCTGCTCGTAAGTGAGTCCTACCTTTTCTTACCACAACCTCAAAATCATATTCCATTAGCAAGAGAAACCATCTTACTAATCTTCCCGTATTGCATGGCTTGTTTACTAAGTACAACAATGCCTGATGGTCCGTAAAAAATTTAAACTTATTTGCAAGCAAATAATGTCTAAACTTTTTAACTGCATATACCATGCCTAATCCTTCTCGTTCAGTAGTGGTATAATTTCGTTCAGCCGCATTCAATTGTCTACTGGCATAGGCGATTGGAAGATCCATATTACCTTCACCAGTAGGTTGTGCAAGCACACATCCAATAGCATAATTGGATGCATCCACATGAACATGGAATGGCTTATTCCAATCTGGTGTGGTCAAGATTGGTGCTGAACATAATCTTCGTTTAAGCTCTTGGAAGGAATTCTCACATTCATCCGTCCACTCAAAGTTTGTCAGAAGTCCGTACATGGGCTTTGCAATGACAGCATACATGTGTATAAATCGTCGGTAATAACCACAGTGCCCCATGAAAGCTTGTACTTCCTTGACATTCTTTGGCCTAGGTAGCTCTGCTATGGCTCTCACTTTTTCTTCGTCCGTAGATATGCCATTCTTTGACACTATGTGTCCTAGAATCTTGCCTTGCCTGACCATAAAAACGCACTTTTCTGGGTTCAGGCAGACTTGATATTCTCTACATTTGTCAAAGATTTGTCTGAGTTCAGGAATATGGGTTTGTCTAACATTGGAATGAGCACAGAGATCATCAACATAGACTTCTAAACTCTTTCTTAGGAACTCCTTAAACACATGGCACATCAGCCTCTGGAAGGTAGCTGGTGCATTGGTAAGCCCAAATGGCATTACTCTAAAAGCAAAAATGCCCCATTCTGTGGCAAAGGCTGTCTTATGCTGATCCTCTGGAGCTATGGCTACTTGATTGTAGCCAGAAAATCCATCAAGGAAGCTGTACACTTCCTTGCCTGCCACTCTTTCTAAGAGATGCTCTGTGATGGGAAGCGGGTAGTTATCTCGAATTGTGACGGCATTAACCTTTTTCAAGTTAATGCACACACGTAGCTTGCCATTCTTCTTGGGCACCACTACGATGGGGGATACCCATTCAGTGTGCTCAATTTCATAGATAAATCCAGCTTCAACCAGTCTATCTATCTCTTCTTTGATCTTAGCGGCGTAATTATCGTTATATGTATAAGGCTTTTGCTTAGAGGGTTTGGCGTCTGAAGTCATGGGGATGGTGTGCGAGCATATGTCCGGGTCAACCCCTTTCAAATCCTTGTAACTCCAAGCGAATACATCTCTGTATTCTCTTAGCAAGGCAATCAATTCGTGCTCTTCTTCTTCTGTCAGGTCATGGCCTATATATGTGCATCTCTCCTCTCCTTCTTCTATGGCCACTACTATTTTCTTGGTGGTTTCTTTGTTATCATAGGCCTCTCCTAATTGTGCCTCCCGTTTAGGCATTCTTATCATGACTCTCCTGTCATCTATCTCATACTTCTTAAAATTTTCGGGGACCTCAAACAAAGATTCTTCCTCTTTTGGTGAGCCTTCTCTCTTCTTTCGTTTCTTTCCTTCTTCCGTCGGGGTCACATGTGTTGCTAATCTTACATTAGTCGTAACCTCTCCATGCCTCTGGGGTTGAAATTCCACTTCATGGAAGTATTCTTCATCTGATGCAAATGGTGGGTCCATAATGATTGACTCTAGATCGGAGTCACTTGCATCCTCAAATGCATCAGGGCTAGGTTCGCATTCTTCTAAAACTGCCTCTCCCATGATTGGCTCTATGGAGAAGACTGAAATATCATAGCCATCCTCATCACAGTGAGGTGTCCATTGTTCTTCGTTGATGGCTACGTCCATTGTTGCTAAGATTTCTGCCCAACCGTGAGGTTCAAATTCTTCGTCTGGAAAAACTACAGGTGCATAGGCTGGGTCTTGGATTGATCTATGGGTTTCTTTCGCACCTACCTCTCTGGCTTTCTCTCTCTTCTCTTCCTCTACTGCTACCTTGCACATCCATAAGTGAGTGTCTTCATGCATCCATGAGGATCCAGACCCTATGGAGTGCACCGATTCTGTATCATCTTTGGCTCTATGGATGGGATTCCACTGGATAGGAGGTACATCCCTATGAGAGTAATCTTTGAGATTGACTTTGGTCGTAACACCTAAGTGCTGCAGGTACAAAGAATTGGTTCCCCAATCCTGTACCACTTGCAACTGTCGCATAAATGGTCTTCCCAAAATCATCTCATAGGCATGATTTTTGCTGAAGTCACATATAGCAAAACTATGCTCAAACTCGACACCACAAGTGGTGAGAGTTATTCCTTCTAGCAATCCTAGGGGTCTCTCTATGTGACCATCGGCCATTTGCAATTTCATTCTCGTTGGTCTGAGTGCCGGCTTGCCCCAACGCTTCCAAAGGGAAGTGGTGGCAATTGCAACTCCTGCACCTGAGTCCAAAATTGCCTTAGTGGTGTAGTCCTGGTAGGTAATGGGAAGATAGGTGTTCCCTTCTTCACCTTCACACATATCTCCTATCTTATCCAAGGGAATTTCTGGCACTGTCCTATGGGATCCTACCCTGGAACGTGGTTTTGCAACTTCAGTTACTTGACTAGCTACATATTTCCGCGCTTTTGGTCTATCCTTAGGCAGTTCTTCCAAAGTGAGATCGTGCTGCACTTTGGTGTTCTTTACTATCTCCGTGTTTCTTGGTAGAACTGAGTCGTCGTTCCTTACCATGACTGTCGGTGCTCTCATACATGTGGACTTTGCTTCCCATGGGCCTGTGAAGTGAGGTAGCTCTTGTATGGAGTTAGACTCGAAGTCCAATCTCTCGTGAGACTGAGCACTCTCATGTTCCCCGTAAATAGATGGGATGTCTTGTGGGAATTGATCGTGTGCATCATCCACAAGTTCAAAAGGAGGAGCGACTTCACTTTCGTTATCCCATTTATCTTCTTGAATCTCTCGTAGGAAGTCTGGTGCAAACCTATTCATAGAAGAAGAAGTGTCTGGCTCCGTAGAATTAGGCACATAAGCAACCTGGGAAGGAGGGCTTATTCTATCGTTGGCTCTCTCCTTGTTCCCATAGATGGCTGGAGCACAAGCTTCTTGGGGAGGATTACTTATTCTATTACTTTTCCGAACAGGCTCATGCGCTCTCTGAGAAGGAGTGTGGGTCACCTGTGGAGGTACATAAGCTTTCGGGGGAGGCTCATGTGACTTTTGGGGGGGGAGATAAGCTTCTTGAGGAGGCACATGGGCTTCCTGAAGAGGCTGGCTTATCAGTTCTCTTACCCTCTCCTTTCGTTGAGGGGCAGGTTCCTTCTCTGATTGTGCAATTAACTTCTCTATTCTTTCCAGCAGTCCATCAAAGTGTAACTGCGTCTTAGCTGAACTAGAAATGTTAAATAGGCGGCTGGCCTCAAACATGGTCTGAGCCAATTCCACCATTTTGGCACAAATCTTAGTTCGTTCAAGCTCTAGCTCGGCTCTAGGGTAGCACTTTTCATGATCGGTGATGGTTGGCCCTTCTTGGATTCTGGCCTGATATGCTTTAAGCATCATATTAAGGTCCTCGGGAGTGGGGTCAGCTAGGACTGATCCTACTCTAGGGGGTGGTGGGATTTGATGAGGCGGTGGGGAAAGTGGTGGGTTGGATGGAGGTGGGAGTGGTGGAGGCGGGGTAATGTGAGAGGGAGTTGGAGCTGTGAGTTCAGTTATCCTCGCTTTGGTTTCTCTTATGCTTTCTTCAAGTTCGTTTATCTTTTTTGCCCATTGTCTTTTCATTTTTTCTCGACTATCTTTCCACGCTCTAGCCCTTTTCTTTGTCACGCTCTCGGTTTCACTAGCCTCTGGGCCCTTTTCCTGGCTTGCCTCTTGGTTTTGCTGCAATGCTTGAGCTCTAGTAACCACCTGCACTGGTGCAGTGGAAGTGACACTTCCTGAGGGATCCACAACCAACCCAATCACATTGATAGGAGTGATTTTTGGCATATTATTGGGGTTCTTAGGGCAATCTCGTAAGAGATGTTCTTTTCCACAATCTTGGCAGAAACCTTGGATAGTCACTGACTGGGGTTGTGTAGGTGGAGGCAAGGGACAATCACGAATGAGATGATCTCCTTGGCATCTGTAGCACGGTCCTCTTGGGAATGGAGGTCTTACTTGCCTAGGTTGAGGCCTGGGGTTGGGGTTTGCATACATGACGTTCGTGTAATCTGACTCCCAACTAGGTTCACTTGGTTCTTCACTATAGTAAGACTCACCATGTTCTGGAGACTGCATGTAGTAAGCCTGGGGACTATCGACATGTGTAGAATCAAAGCTATGGTCACTTGGGTCACTTTCTGAGATCAATGGGGTTACTGGTACTATGGCCCTATTCAGGTTTTCTTCTGCAACAGCATACTTTACTGGAATCACGTTAGCGGGGTTTGGGGGCTGTTGAGCTAGCACCGGTTGGGGTCTCTGTTGGGCCTGATATTGTGGTTGGTAGGTTTGTTGGGGTCTAGCATATTGTGGTGGTGGATTTTGGTTTTGGTATCTGCCTTGTTGGTAGGGCTGCGGGTAGGGTTGCCTAACTGCCTGCTTGTTGTATGGGCAATCTTGTGCGGTGTGATTGGTGTATCTCCGTTCTATGGTGCAGTACTGGCTACTAGGGTTTACTTGGGGTTGAGCCATAATAGGGCAGACATTCGCCATGTGGTCGCCACCACAAGTATAGCATCTTTTCACAGGGGCAAACCTAGGAATTTGTTTGCTAGAGACGCCTAGTTTTTGTGCCACTTTCTCTGCGAGTTCCTCAATTGATGTGGATTGCGTGGAAGAGTGACTAGAAGCACTATCTGAATCTTTGTAGATTTTGGAAAGCTCTAGTTCCTCCCCTAGGTTATCTTCAATGTCAATGCACATGCGTACACACTCTTCTATAGTCCTAGGGTCCTTCAGATACACATAGGATCTCAATTTCGTACTCAGCAATCCATCAAGGAATAAGGCTACTTGTTTAGCAGATGTGGGTAGCTCCGAAATAGGGCACCTTTCCAGGTATTGTCTAAATCTTCTTCCTGCAAGTCTCACGGTCTCTTGAGGGGTTTGTTTGAAGCTGTGGATCAATGAGGAGGTATTGTGTCTTATGCCGCTCTTAGAGAACTCTACAATGAATGCCTCTAGGAGTTGGTCTATGCTCCTGAACTGACGCTCATCTAATGGCTGAAACCATGTAAGTGCCGTGTTCCTAAGGGTTAGACCGAAGGCATTGTACTGCGTGAACAGATCTTCCACTTGTTCAGCTCTCAAGACTTGCTTGAACTCTGCCACATGATCATAGGGATCTCCTGTGCCGTCAAAGTAATTCTTCATGGACTTAACTAGCTGGGTGGGTCTCAAAGTTCTTGTATGCTCTCTAGGCCTCGGCAGAGGGAATCCATCTACATTTCTTTGGTTCCTGTGGGCTCTATGCATCTCAGGTTCTACCCTATTCGTCTCTGTTCTCGTTCTTTCTCTGCCTACAGGGTTGGCGAAACTTACTTCTGGTCTATCCCTACTTCTGTCTCTTTGCGTACCATGAGCTTGGGAAGTTCCAGCCCCAGGGTGACCATAGGATACATTTGATCTTGGTTGGGGGAAAATAAATTCACCCTTCCAAGTGTAGGCATGCCTATCATTTTCTGTCACCACAAAGATCTGTTCTAAAGCATGATCTAAGTAGGTCACTCTGCCTGGGCTATCCGGATCCTTAAACTCATAGATCATGATATTTCCTATGTCTGTTGGCTGATTAGACTTATACCTCCAAAAGGCTTCATCAGTTTCTCGATTGAGGAGCAACTCTATGCTCTTGTTGTCTTGGGGAACCCATTCAGGCGTGATAATCCTAGTGAGAACTGATTTACCTCGAGGGGTTCTAGGTTCCGCACCCATGTTCCCTTGTTCCAGGTCACCTAAGTCCGCTTCTGAGATTACATTCCCAAAGTCATCGGTCCTATCAGGGTGACTAGTGACTACAGAGATTAGATTTTTATCTTGAACTTGAGTTTTTAGGTAGTCTTCAACTTGATGACTGCCTATCGTCGCTCTGACTTACTCCTACCTCTCGTCGTGCTTAGCCTAAGCTATGAATTGACAGAGGGGGTTAAAAGTGTCCAACCTTTTGTTTCTTGCTCGGTTGCCCTTGAGTGCCCAGGAAATGTTTTCCCAAGCTCGCACTTACACTTGCTTAGAACGCCTCTCGATGCTCTGTAGGAGTTTCAAAGTTAGCTTTGAAATTTACATTCCAAAGACAGAACCAATTATTTTCATTCATGTAGCACAAACACAAACTTTCATAGTGATTTTCAAGAAAACAAACCTAAGGACCCCTGACTTTGATCCCCCTGGGTATGGTCAACTTCAAGATACCCTATCTAAAAATCAATGCAATATCTTTATAAAAAACAGTTGAGGGCGTGTAGTATATGCTACGAGCTTTCCAACGAGCCCTAGAGCTCAAAAAATGGATCTCGTATGAAAAAGTTATGACCGTTCAGGGTTCTAGGGTTACGACAGGGTTCAAACAGGATAACTGTGCGACAGGTTTTTCCCAAGTTGTTTTCCTAAGGCTTCCCCATGTGCTCAAGAGTATAATATTTGTGCCCAAAATTAGCCCAACTCTTCAATTAACAAACCCTAAAAAATTTGGCTAAAATTGGCTGTCAATCGCGATGCACAGGGCTGTCAATCGCGATGGACACTCAGTCAATCGCAATGGACAGAGAGTTCAGTCGGTCGCGATGGACACCCAATTCAATCAATCGCGATGGACAGGCAGTCAATCGCGATGGACAGGGAGTTGAGTCAATCGCGATGGACAGGCAGTCGGTCGCGATGGACAGAGACTTCAGTCAATCGCGATGGACAGGGGGTTGAGTCAATCGCGATGGACAGGCAGTCGGTCGCGATGGACAGAGACTTCAGTCAATCGCGATGGACAGGGGGTTGAGTCAATCGCGATGGACAGGCAGTCGGTCGCGATGGACTGGCAGTCAATCGCGATGGGCAGAGCTGTCAATCGCGATGGACAGGGCTGTCAATCGCGATGGACAGGGCTGTCAATCGCGATGGACTGAAATTTTGCAAGATTTTCAAAAATTTTAGTGGGAATGTGGTGTGCAGGGTCTCTAGTCCACTGTGGTGCACTCAGATTTACCAACAAGTGAAAATTTCTGTCAATCGTGATGGACAGATTTGCGTCGACTGCTTTGTCTACTTACTCCTTCACCTTGTTCTGACTCTCTCCGTTGGCTTCCTTGTCTCGTCAATCCTTGGGTTCCCTGGCTTCCGTAGTCAAGGAGTTCAAAAATTTTAGTGGGAATGTGGTGTGCAGGGTCTCTAGTCCACTGTGGTGCACTCAGATTTACCAACAAGTGAAAATTTCTGTCAATCGCGATGGACAGATTTGCGTCGACTGCTTTGTCTACTTACTCCTTCACCTTGTTCTGACTCTCTCCGTTGGCTTCCTTGTCTCGTCAATCCTTGGGTTCCCTGGCTTCCATTTCATATTTTTGTAGCTCCATTTTGTGCAAGCCAAGGAGTCGTTGTAGTATAGTGGTGAGTATCCCCCCCTGTCACGCGGGAGACCCGGGTTCGATCCCCGGCAACGGCGCCAAAATTTGGTGTAGCTCAGTGATGAGTAGCACCTCCTTTAATGTCAATCCGGGAAGACGTGAGGATGGTATGAAGACCTCGAGCAAGTGGCGGCACAAGTGCGTGAGTGAGAAGCACACTAGCATGCACACACATACACACACACGCGCACACACGGTAAGACAAAGAGTGAGAATCAATGGAGCTTTTAGATTACTTTCAAAATGCTCTTTTACAAGTTCGTTTCAATTACAATCTAACCTCAAAAATGAGCTCTCTAGCTCTTTTTATAGTTTTTGACTAGCTTTTGGCCCTGTCCAGACCTAGTGTCCGGCCTAGTTAAAAATTAGGTTCCAGGGCCAATTTGAGGGCTCAAACGGAGTCTAAAAAATACGAAAATTGATATGTAGGTACTTCTAAGGCTCCTCAAGCTCAAGGACTCCTTGGCTTGCACAAAATGGAGCTACAAAAATATGAAATGGTATTTACAATGATTGTTAGTGATAAGAATCACTGTTAAAAGATGTAGATTGGAAAAATTGAAGGGCCTATCTGCCAGATTTGCGTCGACTGCTTTGTCTACTTACTCCTTCACCTTGTTCTGACTCTCTCCGTTGGCTTCCTTGTCTCGTCAATCCTTGGGTTCCCTGGCTTCCTTGTCTAGTCAGTCCTTGGGTGCCCATACTGCTCTCAACAGTCATCAATGGATGTTGCGCTCTCACGTGCATCATATATATGTGTTTGGCCTACGATTTGCCTATTGAGCGAGCAATGACAAGTGAAGAGCTGAAAGCCTTCAACGGAACAACAAAGAAAGCTAGAAAGCCTAGCAAAGGACGAGCAGGAAAGCGAATGAGAGGAACTATCCCCTGCCTTCAGGTGCCAGAATCACCCTCACCACAACACTCTCTAGAGCAGTACCCGACAGAAGCCACTCCATCTGTACAACCTATTCACATAAGGTTATCAAGACCGATTATAACGGAGGCCACCACCAGCACAGTTGCTCCTCAAGAAACTACCATCCCAGGACCTACCACCACTACAACAGAAGTTCCCACCACTATTGGTGCGGAAGCTTTCTCTTTTCTGATACCAAACATGGAAGCAGAGCCACTGGATACAACCTTTGATTTTGAAATGCAGGATGCCTTCTCGAATGAATTTCACTTTTCAAAAGGTCAGATCTTCTCTCAAGAATACGAGCGGCCAAGTTACCCGACCACGCCCCGAGACCAATCACAAGGACAAATAGTGTCTAGTTCCGAGGAAGAAAGAACGGAAACCGACGAAGATGAAGGCGATGACGAAGCCAGCCAGGGCACTCACGAATCCCAAGAGCATGGATAGACAGATGAACAAGGACATCGCACCGACAGCCAGGGAGACACCAGTACACATGAAGATGAAACCTTTGAAGCAGCAGCTTATACACTATCCATCAAGAAGCTATACCGCACCATGGAGAAAGTTTGGGCACGCAAGAAATTGACTAAGGAAGAGAGTCAAGCATTTATAGAACAGGAACTTGTCTCAGGTGGATTCGAAGAAGTATATATCAGAGGCTTCTGAGAACTTGTCAAATCAGTGGGATCCACAGAAGCCTTACGATATTTGCAGAGGAAACCGTTACAGTAGTATGATGCGTGTAGAATCCGTCTACTAACCAAACCTGGTGAATACATTTGGGTACCCACCGGCGGACAATCTTCAGAACGGGCCAGGGAAGCACATCTCGTCCCTGAAGTCTCATTGGCAGAAGACACCATTATCATCGACTCTCCACCCCGTACCACTGCTGTACATACCACCACGATTGTCGAAGTATCTACCACCCCAAACGCTCCTCCTTCACCTCACATCCATCTAGTCTCCCCCATACACCCTCCTTCCCCCAGAACAACATCCTCCTTCTCCGACAGAGTAGGAGAAGTCGTCCTTACTCCCATTCATCCCACAATTCCTGCACCCACTCAACCTAGTCTACCCCCTAGCACACCCACCTTTCTATCAAATCCAATTTTCCCACCATCCTTTCCGACCTTCCCCACACCTCCAAGACCTCTTTTCCCATTCCCACCTCCATTAACCTTCTCCTAGTCTCACCTCCCCGACCCACCGTAACTCCTCTTTCCCCTTTCCACCAAGCCGTCCAAGACAACCCCTCTGTAAATTACTCGTCAACCTTTGTAAATCGTGTATTTACACCCACACACTTACCCACGATCACACCACTATTCACAGTCACCGCACTCGACACCACATCCAGAGATATGGATATATCACCACCCATTGCACCTCCCCTCACTTCATTTGTGGCACCACAATATTTAAGCACACCACAATTTTCCACAATCACCACAGCATCCACTTTCCCACCCCCATTCCCCATTCCCTTTGCATCTACACCTACTGCATCTTCGCTTAGCACATCGTTAGTATTATCACCCACAAGATAATGCATTTCGACAAATGCTCACCTGTATGACTCAAGTCAAAGATGAGTTCACATCTCTGGGAAATAATTATCAGCAGCTGCAGAGGACAACCAATGATTTACAGTCGCAGCTAAATTCACTGACCATCGAGAATGCCTCCCTAAACACCAGATACCAAGAACTCCGTGAGGCATACCACAAACTAGAACTAGAAAGTGAAGAGAAAACCAAAGAGGCCACTGCTGATCTTGATAATTTGTTAAGGGCACAGACCATTCTCAACGCAATGTTAACACAAAATATGGGATTACTTAGACGACACTTGGCAGCCGCGAAAGAAGAAAACCAGCGCTTATAAGAACAAAATAGAGAGAATCTAGAAGCTGCCTTAGATCAGCCCGACCAACTGCTAAGCCCCAGTCTCTTTAAGGCCGTGCCCTCAGAATCAATGAAAATGTTGTTAGATGATCATATATCAGATTGTTAGATGAGTACGACAGCATGAACGAGGAGTTTCAGAAACTCAAAGATGAAAACAAGATCTTGCAGTTACGAGCACCAATACCACAAGGCCTACCAGCCCTTGCGGACCCATCTCCTGACATCCTAGAGGAACTCAACGCATTACGGGCCCAAGTATCTACTCTTCAATCACGGATAGAAGTATATGAAGCACCACCCAGACCAGACTCCCCACCGGACCTACCAGCAGAGGAAGAAACAGTCGCTATTCCGGTGGAGGAAACTTTTTAGGAAGCATATGAACCCCAACTCATCCCAGGCGGACACGTCACGGCTGAAGGCCATACGACTTTCGAACTTCCAACTCCCGCATGGATGAAGACAATTGAAGAGCTTGGAACAACCCACTTAGCACGAGTAGAGGCGCAGTTGCACGCAATGACGATGATCGAAGAACGCATTTTACAGTCCCCCTACTTTGCTCACTTGGCCCCGTGCAGATACATATCAGGGCACAAGCTACAATATAAACCTTATTTCATGTTAATGGAAGAATATCAGTTAGCCATAGAGAAAGAAACAGGCAAAAAGCCCTCCCACGCAACTCAATTCGAATCGGAAGATTTGCCATTAGATGCGCAGCAAGGAGAAATCTATCAACGAGAATGGCGCAAGGATCTCTTACAAAAATATCCTGAAATGATGAGTACATGGGCCAAGGCACCACTACATTTAAAGTATAACCCATGTTGGGGACCAGTGCCACGTCGCCGCTCTTGGAAGGCATTCGCTATGAAAATACAGAACAACAAACAATGCCAGGACTGGTTAAACTACCCATACTTCACTCCACCCACAGGACCACCAACAGTTGGATACATGATGGCCACGATTCATCACTGGCTCCCTCGCTTGAAACATATGGACAATATAGCAGTGCACATGACTGTCAAGATATTTGACATGATGCAGATGGTTTTTAAAGTCTTCAGACGCGTCAAGGCACCTCATGTAAACACCCCGGGCTTCGAGCATGGCAATCTAGATCTTGCATATGATATGAGTACAACGCCATCGCTACGGGTGTGTTATGCTTGGCATTGCAGAATCAAATATTTACCGGCATGCTACAAGCAAACCTTCGAAGAGATGTTCACAAGCGGATTCTGGGAATACCATTCGGAAGTGTTCATCAACAGGCCTACACACCTATTGCAACTATTTGCCTGTGAACAGATGGTATATTCCACGCACTATCGACTCCCGCCATTAGATGAACCGCAGCCAATCGATTGGGAGAAACTCGAGGCAGATTTGGCCCGAGGCATTCGAATATCAGAACACACCCTCGCTCAGGAACTACTCCAGAATTACATCCGACAGACCGCACAACAAGGTTCTGTCGAGGACGATAGAAACGAGAGGGAGGGGGGTGTTGGCAGCAACCAGAGGCATAGAAGACACGGAAGCATGTAAAGACAGAGCAGGGAGCCAGTCGAATCAATTTTTCAAAGATTTATGTTTTATAAATATTCTTCAAAACCTCCAATAGTGATTTCCATCACTATTGTAACATATGTAACATAGAAAAAACCCTTTTTGTAATTTATAGCTCCATTTTGTGCAAGCCGAGGAGTCCTCGAGCTTGAGGAGCTTAGGTAGAATGAGCGTACCAATTTTGGTTATTTTTAGATACCGTTTACCCTCTCAAATAGCACATAGGACCTATTTTTTAACTATGCCGATCACTAGATGTGAAACCGGTCAAAACTAGTCTAGAATCTATAAAAAGAGCTAGAGAGCTCATTTTTGAGGTTAGCTTGTTGGAGTAGAGAAGAGCTTAGAGCTAATTTGAGCTTGTAAGAGTGTTCTTGAGCAATAGAGTTGATTTCTTACCTTCCATTGTGTCTTGCTTGTCTCTTCGTAGTGTGTGTGTATGTGTGTGTGCATCTCTATGCTTCTCACCTTCACTCTCACTTCATCTCACACTCAGGATCTTCATATCACTCTTATCTCTTCCGCGGATTGACATTAAGGAGGTGGAGCTTCTTAACGTGGTTCTCACCATTGTGCTAGAGCAACAGGATGGAATGCAATCACTTCAAGTCATGACAGTAGGAGTGAATCATCCTAGGAATCGATTGTCAATTAGAAAGAAATCTATTGTTACTCAGGGTCATGAGCATGCTTGTAGTGATTGTGCACCTCGATTCATGTTTGGAGCTACATATGATCAAAATTTCGGATAGAATGCATTGTTGAGCAGGACAACAATGGATATTGGTTTGACATCTCGCATCCAACCAATATGTACAATAGTTTGTCACTTTGTTTTCC
Source organism: Ceratopteris richardii (assembly GCA_020310875.1). Classification (NCBI taxonomy): domain Eukaryota; kingdom Viridiplantae; phylum Streptophyta; class Polypodiopsida; order Polypodiales; family Pteridaceae; genus Ceratopteris; species Ceratopteris richardii. Next base: position 176,369,426 of record CM035412.1, read on the forward strand.
ACATTCTAGATTAGATTTTCTTCATAAGAGTCAATTGTCCAAGTCTTTTATCCAAAAAACCCAAAAAAAATATAAAAACAATAAAATCATGGAACATGATGAGAACATTGAGCATGTGATTGAAACATCTCATTGTTTCTATACTCTTGAGGAGTTAGAGTTATGTCTTCAACAAAATTCTAATTCCCATATTATTCTTCTTTCTTCCCTTGATGAATATGCTCTAATCCAAGAGTATGCTCTCAATGTTGACAAGTGCTCAAAATTTAACCAAAGACATGATGCCTTAGTTGAAATGAAGTACAAAACTGTAGACAAAAAAATCAAACCCATAGCTCAACCATTACCTCAAGGAAGTAATGAAAAAATTATTGATGTGAAAAACGATCCAATTCTTCAGGATAAGAAAAACATAGGACATACATTCACGGATGAGACAATCAAGCATGTGAAGATTGGTACAGATGATGACTTTCTTTTGCCAGTAGAGAGAGATAAATTTGAGACAGTCATATGTAGCCATGGAAAAGCCTTTACTATGTATCCTCATGAGATTGGTTGTGTAGATCCTAAGCTAGTTGCACCCATGATAATCTTTACTATTCCACATATTCCATGGAATCTTCGCCATATACCAGTTCCAAAGGCTCACTTACCTCAGCTAATGAAACTACTTAAGAAGAAGATAAACCTGAGAATTTTAGAGCCATCTTTTGCACCTTACTCAAATAGATGGTTCACTGTGCCTAGAAAGAATGGGAAACTACGTTTTATTCAAGATCTCCAACCCGTCAATAAAGTCACCATAAGGAATGTAGGAAGAGGACCCATTGTAGATGAGTTTGCTGAATCATTTTCAGGACATTGTATCTATTCAATGGGTGATTTATATTCGGGATATGACCAATTCCAATTAGCAATTGACAGTCATGACATAACCACAATGAAAACTCCTTTAGGCTTAGTGCGAATGTGTACTTTACCTCAAGGAGCGACCAATTCTGTGGCTCATATGATGAGTTCTATGAATATGGTCTTACATGATTTTATCCCTCATATAACTATGCCATTCATTGATGATATTCCAATTAAAGGGAGTGAGGAACGTGTAAAGCACATTACTTTAGACTCATCTGGATGTCGTAAATTTGTTTTTTACCATATCTCTGATTGTGAAAGAATATTTCAACGATTTGAAGAGGTAGGTCTCACATTTTCCATAGAGAAATGTGTTTTTGGTGTCAATGAGGTTCTTATTGTTGGACATTTATGTGGTCATTATGGTCGAAATCCATACCCACAAAAAGTTGATGCCATTAGCAAGATTTCTGAAACATGTAACAACGTGAGTGAGGTACGTAGATTTCTTGGTGCTTGCATCTTTTATGTTATTTGGATCTCACACTTTGCTCATGTTGCTGATTGTCTCTATGACTTGTTGAGGAAGAAACGAAAATTTATTTGGACTTACAAACACACTCAAGCTATGCGTAAATTGAAGAAATTATTGCTTGAAGCTCCCATTCTTAAGCGTGTAGACTATTTTGCTAACAAACCTATTATATTGACTGTTGATACTAGTCCTATTGGTATAGGTTGGGTCATAAGTCAAGATGATAGTGAACGGAATAGATATGCAATTAGGTTTGGTGCCAAAATTTTACATGAAACACAATGAAAATATCCACAGATCAAACGAGAACTATGGAGTATGGTAACAGCTTTGAAAACAGACAAAGAATATTTCATTGGTGCAAATGTCAAAGGTTGAGACTGATTGTTTGCCTCTCATTGGAATGATAGCCAATTGTTCATCTCCTGATATAGCCATGCTTAGATGGATCTCATATATTAAGTTCATAAATCCTGAGTTAGTTCATATTTCAAGTAAGTCAAATTCAGTTGTTGATATGTTATCGAGAGCTAGATTTGATGATCTTGAAAGTGATCTAATAAAGAATGTGAACTTAATTGACTATGTTCCACATATATACGAGTATGAGCAATTTCATGAGTCTGAGTACGAAAATGAATGGAGAGACATAGGAAAGTATTAGAGTACACTACAACCATTACCTAGCTGGACTACAAATAGATTCCGTAATATTAGGAAACGAGCTTATAACTTTTTCCTATGTAACGGTTATCTTTGGAGACATGCTAAGGGTAAGGTTAATAATCCACAACGAGTCCTAGGAAAATGAGGTCTTCAATTGCAAGTGATGAAGGAAATGCATGAGACATTATGGGCAGGTCATAAAGGATTTTTTGGAACCATGAAAAAATTAGAAGTACCTATTATTGGCCTAGGATGTATGTTGACATTAGTAGCTATGTTTCTACATGTTCTACTTGTCAACTTCATTCATCAGTCAAACATAGAGATCCATTGCATCATACTTATCCACTTTGTATTCACTACAAGTGGGTAGTAGATCTTGTAACTATGCCTAAAGGTATTGACAAAATGCGTTACATTGTACTTGCAAGAGAAGACTTAACTAATCATGTAGAGGGACGTGCACTACGATCTAAGACCACTTACAATGTTTGCAAATTCTTGCTTGAAGATGTCATAAGTCGTTTTGGGGACATAGAGAAAGTAGTTGCCGATCCTGGAGAGTTAAATGCGAGAGAAGCCAAAGAGTTCTTTGAACATCACGGTATTCGTTTGTCTCTCACTACTGCATATAATCTAGAGGCCAATGGTAAAATAGAGAGAGGGCATCCACCTATTGTGAAAGCCATATCTAAAGCATGTAACGGTGACATCAAACAATGGCCTAGATTCTTACCTTTTGCACTTTGGGCAGATAGAATGACATGCACACGTACTACTGGGTATATGCCTGTTGAACGCATGTACTGTCAAAAACCATTGTTTCCAATTCAGTCTCATATTTCTGCATGGTCAAATTTGCCTTGGTCTGAAAACATGTCTACTGATGATTTTTTGAGTTTGCACATTAAACAATTAGAACAAGGTAAATTAAGACTTGATGATGCTGTTGAAAAATTAAGAGAATCTAGAATGAAGAACAAGCATTATTTTGATAAAACTCATCGATTGCGTCCTAAGCCAATTGAAGTAGGAGATTGGGTGGTCATTTATGATAGTACATTAAATATGATGCACGCAAAAAGCTCACTCAACGGTGGTTTGGGCCATACATTGTATCAAAAGTCAACAACAATGGTACATATGCTCTTTAAGAATTAAATGATGTTGCACTAAAAACTTTGATTGCAGGTAAAAGGATAAAGCTATTCAAGAAACGTGATAATGACGAGTACATTTTGGATGAGGACATTGAAGAAGATGACAACAATGAGGCCGATTCATAAACAAGAGTATCCATGTTATAAAAAAAATAAAAATAAAAAATAAAAAAAGGAAAAAAATATTAAAAAAATATCATTAATCTTTCAAGTTCTTGTTGCTTTGTTTTTTTTTCAAGTTCATTCTACTTTTTTTTTATTCTTGTTTCATGCATGTTTTTTTTTCAGTCTTTGCATTGCATTGCATATCCACATCAGTTGAGTCAAAAAGGGCAAATGATGATTTCTCGACTTGTGTAAAAGTGTATCTTAAGTAGTAATTTATCTACTAAGAAAGTGATTATAATCTAGGATTGTGGAAAGATAGGGCATGTAGATTTGGAGGTTTATTTTGGTGACATGACTTTCATATATAAACATGCATATGTATCCTGTATTGAAAGCATAATTGTTAAAATCCTAACTCCTTCTATTGCATGTTTCTACAACCTTAGTCCATCTCACAACACTTGTATTGGAGTTTAAACGGCTGTTCTCTGTCATCAAAAAAAGAAAAAAATGCTACATGTTACCAGGAAGTTTACACTTTCTTCCATCCCAAAAAAAAGTGATCATAACCATAAAGTTGCCGAATTGTCATCATCATCATCAAAAAAAAAAAAAAGCCAAAGGAAGATCAAGAGGCATAGTAGAATAAATCACGGGCTACATAAGCAGATTTATGCATTAGTGGAGTTTAGTTAGATTTCCTTGCATGTTATTAGAGAAAGAGAATATTCATATTTATGTAGAAAAGAAGTTGATCTAAAATAAGCTAAAGATGAAAGATGTCTCTTGAAAATCCTAAATCTTTGTTTATAATTGTATTTAAGGTAGATTGCTTTATGAAAAAGGTACAAATTTTTCTTCAAGATGATAGGAACTGATGCTTAAAACGACTCAATACATCCACTTCCACTTCATATTGATGCTTGTTTGTTTTCTTTCTTGTTGTCAATGTTGCTTGTTCATTTGCATATATGTTGCCTATTTGTTCATGCATATTGATGTTGCGTGTTTCAATTCTTTCTTTCATGCAAATTTTGCTTCATGTCACGTTACCTACTCATTCATGCATATAATCGATTTTCCTTCCATGTTTCTTATGTTGCCTATAAAAGAATTTGATGCCTGGAACATTTTCTTTTTCCCAGATGCTAGAGTGGCGCTTCCGGAGGAATCGTAGGTTTAATGGGGGCGAATGTCGTCGAGATTTTCTCTCCTCTCTCACTCATGAAGGCCTACAGGAAACACATTTGGTGAAGGTACCCTGAATTCCGTGAGAAGTCCAAGATGCAAACTTTGGAAGAAATCAAGCAAATCTAGGGTAGCGGTCAAAGCTGGTCAAACTTTGGAAATTAGGGCAAAAATTTCAATATCTCCAAATCACATGAAAATTCATATACTTGTAAAGCCTATCAAAGGCAGTGTATAGCCTAAATTTCACATGAAAATGGATTTTCTAGCACATTGATATGCCATGTGCATTTTATAAAAAATGTAATTTTTCCACTTAGACCCTACAAAATCTTGTATAGGAATGTTTGTTAGCCATATGGTTCAGCATGTATAAAGAGCATATGTGGCTACATATTTGTACAAAGTTTCAAGGCTATCAGAGCTTCCTAGACACCTTAATGCCACCTTGCAAGCTTCTAAATGTAGTCAAACTTGTACAAGGGAGATTCAGATGGGCGTTTTTTTTTGCATAATCCTTAAGAAGACCTTTCAAAACATAGCTTTACAAATTTTCATCTTCATCAAAGGATATTTGAAGGGTCAAAGAGCACAAAGTCCAGTTTTCAAGGTCACCACAGTTTTCTAGTTTAAGCAAATTGAAGGGTTGAAGGGCTTCCACATTGTGAAAGCTGATTGAGCCATGTTGTACGATCAAGATGAGCTCATATTCAAGGGTGGAGATGAACTTATGCTTAAAGCAAGGAGAATCCACGAGTTTTTTTCATCAAAGAAGACTTTTTTGACAGTTAAAGATCAATAATGCAACTTTTCTCTAAAAATAGTGGCATATCTTATCTGAATTGATGTCAGCACTGATCCGATGGTCCAGCTCATCCCCAGATCCAATGGTGGAGAATGAAGGGGCCTAAATTTCACTCCTTTACACTAGATTTGATAGAAATAACAATTCCAAGCCATTGATTTGATTAATCAAACTACTGTAATCGAAAGTAGTGATCCTAGAGTTGAGACTTGATTTCTCTAGATTCAAGGGCCCAAATTCATTCAAAAAACTATATAAACCCCCCTCCAAACTCCTAGAGCATCATTGTTAGGCATCCATAGGGCTCTTGCTAGCTTAAGGTCTCCTTGAGATGATCACCCTCCGTTGAGCGAGTGAGGATCCAAGGTGGGCTAGTCTGAGTATAGTACGTAGTTTCAAATTTAAGTTAGAACTCCAATCTAGGATAGGCTCTTGAAACCAACATCTCTATCTTGACTCACCCTCGGTGGAGCGTGTGAGTGACTTAGATCTAGTTTTAATGATTCTTAGATTTCTTTAGTTAGACGTTATGAGCTTAGACATACATAGGGTCAATGAAGTGGAACTCATCTTCTTACGTGTGACATTCGGTTGAACTGTCATGGTTTGAGGGTCGGAACCGCCTTTGATCAGTAGACTGCTTAGCTTGACGTATCACGACGATCTTATACATGTATCTTAATTCAAATCCTTTTAATTCATGTCACTTGTCACTTGTCTCTTGTCTCTTGTCTCTCAGTCTCTTAAGTATTTTTACATGTCTTCTATTTTCTTCTATGTGTGAGAAGGCTCTGCAGTATTGCGTTGAACCAGTGAGGATGTTTCATTGAGCTTGTGATTAAACTCTATCATCATAATTCACTTGCATGCATATAATCCATACATACCCATACATATTGATTAGTTTTTGAAAGTGTATAAGAAGCTCCAATATTGGATCATTCTTCCTTTCGAAATTGATTTATGTGTACGGATTCCATCTATTCTCATCATGCATACATATCATCCAAAGAAGACTATGCATATGGATTAGAATTAGGAAGTGTTTAAGAAGCTCCTTCAATGGACCATTCTTCCTTCCAAATTTGATTTGTGTGTATGGCTCTTTTTCATTCTTATCATTCATGCTCATAAATCTAACTTGCACTCCTACATTCCCATTCCCATAATCATTTCAACATCTCTCTCTTCTCCATACTCAACATTAATTTCACTTTCATGTCCTTAAACCTTCCAACATTCATTAGCTTCATACACCCTGTGTGTGCCACGACCGGACCCGATCCACCTGGATTGCGATCACCTCCACATATATATATATATATATATATATATATATATATATATATATATATATATATATATATATATATATATATATATATATATATATATATATATATAAACATATAAAAATATCATTAATTTTTCAAGTTCATGTTGCTTTGTGTTTTTTCAAGTTCATTCTACTTTTTTTCCATTTTTGTTTCATGCATGTTTTTTTTTTCAGTCTTTGCATTGCATTGCATATCCACATCACTTGAGTCAAAAAAAGGGAAAATGATGATTTCTCTACTTGTGTAAAATTGTATCTTAAATAGAAATTTATCTACTAAGAAATTGATTATAATCTAGAATTGTGGAATGATAGGGCATGCAGATTTGGAGGTTTATTTGATGAGATGACTTTCATATATAAACATACATATGTATCCTGTATCGAAAGCATAATTGTTGAAATCATAGCTCCTACATTTGCATGTTTCTATATCCTTAGTCCATCTCGCAGCACTTGTATTGGAGTTTAAACGACTGTTCTCCGTCATCAAAACTGGTTGTACCTTGTATCGGGGTTAAATTTTTCCCCGTCATCAAAAAGAAAAAGTTGCTACATGTTACTATGAAGTTTTACACTTTCTTCCACCCCAAAAAAGTGATTGTAACCATAAATTTACCGAATCATCATCATTATAAAAAAAAAAAAGCAAGCCAAAGGAAGATAAAGAGGTATAGTAGAATAAATCACGGACTATATAGGCAGATTTATGCATTGGTGGAGTTTAGTTAGATTTCCTTGCATGTTATTAGAGAAAGAGCATATTCATATTTATGTAGGAAATAAGTTGATCTAAAATAAGCTAAAGATGAAAGATGTCTCTTGAAAATCCTAAATCTTTGTTTATAATCGTGTTTAAGGAAGATTACTTTATGAAAAAGGTACAATTTTTTTTCTTCAAGATGAGAGGAACTGATGCTTAAAACGACTCAATACATCCACTTCCACTTCATATTGATGCTTGATTGTTTTCTTTCTTGTTGTCAATGTTGCTTGTTCATTTGCATATATAATGCCCATTTGTTCATGCATATTCATGTTGCCTGTTTCAATTCTTTCTTTCATGCAAATTTTGCTTCATGTCATGTTACCTACTCATTCATGCATATAATCAATTTTTCTTCCATGTTTCTTATGTTGCCTATAAAATTATTTGATGCCTGGAACATTTTGTTTTTCACAGATGTTATAGTGGCGCTTCCGAAGGAATCGCAGGTTTAGTGGGGCGAATGTGGTCGAGATTTTCTCTCCTCTCTCACTCATGAAGGCCTATAGGAAACGCATTCGGTGAAGGTAGCCAGAATTCCTGAGAAGTCCAAGATGCATCAAGGATGTCAAAGAGAGTTCACATGCAAACTTTGGAAGAAATCGAGCAAATCTAGGGTAGCGGTCAAAGCTGGTCAAACTTTGGAAATTAGGGCAAAATTTTCAATATCTCCAAATCACATGAAAATTCATATACTTGTAAAGCCTATCAAAGGCAGTGTATAGCCCAAATTTCACATGTAAATGGATTTTCTAGCACATTGATATGCCATGTGCATTTTGTAAAAAATGTAATTTTTTCACGTAGATCCTACAAAATCTTGTATAGGAATTTTTGTTAGCCATATGGTTTGGCATGTATAAAGAGCATATGTGGCTACATATTTGCTCAACGTTTCAAGGCTATCAGAGCTTCCTAGACACCTTAATGCCACCTTGCAAGCTTCCAAATGTAGTCAAACTTGTACAAGGGAGATTCAGATGGGAGTTTTTTCTGCATATTCCTGAAGGAGACCTTTCAAAACATAGATTTACAAATTTTCATCTTCATCAACGGATATTTGAAGGGTCAAAGAGCACAAGGTCCAGTTTTCAAGGTCACCACAGTTTTCTAGTTTAAGCAAATTGAAGGGTTGAAGGGTTGCCACATGGTGAAAGCTGATTGAGCCATGTTGTACGATCAAGATGAGCTCAGATTCAAGGGTGGAGATGAACTTATGCTTAAAGCAAGGAGAATCCACGAGTTTTTTTCATCAAAGAAGACTTTTTTGATAGTTAAAGATTAATAATGCAACGTTTCTCTAAAAATAGTGGCATATCTTATCTGAATTGATGTCAGCAATGATCCGACGGTCTAGATCATCCCCAGATCCAATGGTGGAGAATGAAGGCACATAAATTTCACTCCTTTACACCAATTTGATAGAAAGAACAATTCCAAGCCATTGATTTGATTAATCAAATTGTTGTAATCGAAAGTAGTGATCCTAGAGTTGAGAGTTGATTTCTCTAAATCCAAGGGCCCAAATTCATTCAAAAAACTATATAAACCCCCCTCCAAACTCCTAGAGCATCATTGTTAGGCATCCATAGGGCTCTTGCTAGCTTAAGGTTTCCTTGAGACGATCACCTTCGGTTGAGCGAGTGAGGATCCAAGGTGGGCTAGTATGAGTATAGTACCTAGTTTCAAATTTAAGTTAGAACTCCAATCTAGGATAGGCTCTTGAAACCAACATCTCTATCTTGACTCGCCCTCGGTGGAGCGTGTGAGTGAGTTAGAGCTAGTTTTAATGAGTCTTAGACTTCTTTAGTTAGACATTACGAGCCTAGACATACATAGGGTCAATGAAGTAGAACTCATCTTCTTACGTGTGACATTCGGTTGAACTGTCATGGTTTGAGGGTCTGAACTGGCTTTGATCAATAGACTGCTTAGCTTGACGTATCACGACGATATTATGCATGTATCTTAATTCAAATCCTTTTAATTCATGTCACTTGTCACTTGTCTCTTGTCTCTTGTCTCTTGTCTCTCAGTCTCTTAAGTATTTTTACATGTCTTCTATTTTCTTCTATGTGTGAGAAGGCTCTGCAGTATTGCGTTGAACCAATGAGGATGTTTCATTGAGCTTGTGATTAAACTCTATCCTCATAATTCACTTGCATGCATATAATCCATACATACCCATACATATTGATTAGTTTCTGAAAGTGTATAAGAAGCTCCAATATTGGACCATTCTTCCTTTCGAAACTGATTTATGTGTAAGGATTCCATCTATTCTTGTCATGCATACATATCATCCAAAGAAGACTATGCATATGGATTAGAATTAGGAAGTGTTTAAGAAGCTCCTTCAATGGACCATTCTTCCTTCCAAATTTGATTCGTGTGTATGGTTCTCTTTCATTCTTATCATTCATGTTCATAAATCTAACTTGCACTCCTACATTCCCATTCCCATAATCATTTCAACATTTCTCTCTTCTCCATACTCAACATTAATTTCACTTTCACGTCCTTAAACCTTCCAACATTCATTAGCTTCATACACCTTGTGTGTGCCACGATCGGACCCGATCCACCTGGATTGCGATCACCTCCACAACCGAGTGTAGTAGCAAAGCTTTGAAAAGATTCCGGTAATCCTTTCAACAATGTAGAAATGAGTGATGCGTCCGGAATAATCTCATCTATGTTTGCCAATTGCTCTTTCAAGTCCTTGATGTGTGTCACATACACATCCACCAACTCATTTTCAGCCATACATACATCCTCAAGTTGCTTCCTTTAGTTGCTTCCTCAAGTATGCAACACGTGCTTCATTACGCAGGGCATACAAAGAAGCAAGAGTGTCCCATGCATGTCTCGATGTAGAACATGACTGAATGTGTGGAACTATATGATGCTTCACTGAAAGCACAATCAACGCATGAGCTTGAGCATCTTTTCCATCCCATCTAAGCTGCTCTTGTGTAGGTGGAGAAGGAGAAACCACTATACTCGAAGAAGAAGCTCCATCTATGACAGTAGACTGTGAAGTACCATCTATGACAGGAGAAGGACCTGTCGGTCTTCGATCTACATCAGCCACTATGTTCCAAAGTTGTTTTGCAACCAGAACATGCTTCATCATGTAAGTCCACATCAGATAGTTGGTCCCATCAAGCTTATCTTCAGCTTGAAGCATTCCAAACAAGTCATTGCTGCCCACCATTTCACGTCATTCTGATGGCAATTTTGACTGCACGAATGGCTTCGAAATGGGGGTAAAACCTTAGTGCACCTGTTGGAAATGTTTCTTGGCTACTAAAATTCGCTCTTCTATGCTCCGAAGTTGATTTGCACTATTAAAAGTGCACGCACGCCGTGACGCGAAAAACCGAAACTTGAGAAGAAGCTGAACCTGCTTTGATACCACTGTTGGGTGTGTGTAGAAGTGGAAGAGACACATAAGAAGCACACACAAGGAGCACAAACACAACAAGACACACGAAGAAGATGATGGTTGGAATAGCTCTCTCTATTGATGATGAACTGAACTAAATTAAGAGTTGAATAATATCCCTAAGTACAAAGTACCACCACATATGAGAGTATCAAGTATGTGGTAACATGGGGAAAAAACCTCTAGCCAGCACTAGGGTAAAAAGTGTCCATGTATAGGGAAAAGGTTCACATCAAAGCTACTCGAGGAACACATAAGTGTAACACATCCTAGGGGTCTAGCCATACTTGATTAGGTGGAGTAGAAGCTTAAACTTAAGATGAAAAAATGGCATCGAGTAGACAAGCACTTCATGGGCATAGATGGATCTTATGCACTCATAATTGAATGACCAGTAGACTCCTATCATTGACAAGATTAATAATTTGAGGTGAATCCTATATCTTCGAGAGCTTTGAACTTCAGTCCCATACCCTTATCTTTCTCTTGCAACAACCAAAGTGAGCCCTCTCGATTTCTATAGTAACTTTGTACCATATTCTTTGAGTAGCTGTGCTAATATGAGAGCAAGAAAGAGACAAAGATTGGTGCAAATATGGAGCAAATGGCTCATATTTTCCACTATTGAGTGCCATAGAATCAAGTCTACTCTACTTGCTTATTGTGCAAGCATCAGAATTGAGCTACAATGAAATTGCAATCCTCCGCAGGCTAAGCTAGCTTTCTCTTGATATTGGAACTTGCCATAGAGATTGAAAGAGGGAAAGAGTCCAATGAGTGTGTGTGATTTGGGAGGCTATTCTAAGCCCCTAAAAGGTATACCTCCGTGCATATTGGGCTATTCTAAGCCCCCAAAGGTCTCATCATGTTCAAATGACTACTCTAAGCCCCTCCCCTACCCCATCTCAAACTTTTGTGTTGACTATCATTTCTAGTGTTGTGACTCATTTGTTAAGTTTTATTTTCTTAAAAAATGATAATGCCTACAAATTTGAAAGTGATGTCTTCGAGTATGTTGTGACTTTCATCATTTACACCTATGTTCATGCCCAAGGATCAAAGGTTGAATGGCAGGGAGTATAATTTGTGGAAGGAAACACTTAGGGCTTAGATTTACAAACACTTTTTATATGAAGTAGTAGATGCTATATAACTTGAGCCTACTAGCGATAGTAACTTAGCCGCATGGAACATTTGGAATGTAAAAGATAAGTGAACCCTAGGATAACTATTGCTAGCTTGTGATGAGTTAACTAAAGGAAATATTAATTCTTGCAAGACTTTCCATGAGGCTTGGAAAATACTTCATGATTTCTATGAGGACAAGACTCCCTCTAGAATTTATGAATTGGAAGCAGAGTTCCATAACCTCTCCATTAGGCCCCAGGATCCCATCACCAAGGTGATCACCACTGTCAAAGATTATCAACACAAACTCACATTTTTTGGGGCACATGTATCAAGAAAAAATATGGCTATTAGGCTTCTAAATAAGCATCCTAAGTCATATGTCTTCAACATCTATATGCAAGTAGTATGGAAAAATACCACATATCGAGAAGTTATGTTATAAGAAGAAGAAACATTGTAAATCCTCTACTTCTAAGAATCAACCAAATTCCTCTACCCATAGCTCTTATTGTTCAAGTTAAGATCTCTTTATCTCAACAAAGGATAATGTGCTAACACTAGTGTTGTACCAAAACAGGACACTATAGTGTCCTTTTTTCTAACAAATAAAAAAAATCACACATACTAATCAAATACAATTTTGAAAAATCCTTAAAACCACATAAAGACCTATACCTAGATGTTTGATAAAAAATATATATATTAAAAAATAACCTTTTTTTATGACTCAAAATACTTAAATGATTGAATATGGTTCATAAAAACTATTTTTTTGTGGACTTATATATGAGAAGAAAGAAATATCTCCATAAAAAGAATTTTCCTCCTATTGGAATCATTTTTCTAATGTTAATTTATTGTTATATAATCATTTATGACAAGTCTTGGGAACTAGAAAAATCATTTTTATAATAAAAAAATTACTACAATAAAGGGTGCTCATTATATAAATTTGCACTTTAGGAGCCTTCTATATGATATTGATTCATAAAAATGCTAAAATGGTTGGTGTTTTATTTAAAAAACAATAATATAGTATCATAAAGATATGCTACATGTCTTTGAACCAATAACTTTTGTACATATCTCACATACCACTAAAAATCTCGAAAATTCATTGAATAGCCATATTCCTCTTTGTCATGAATAAAAGTTCATCCTAAAAAATTATGTTTCCTCAATGATATAAAGTATATATTATCAATCAAAATAATTCTATAAACATTATAAACTATTTTATATAGAGAAACTAGCATATTAACTTTCATCATGTAGCATATGCAATATTTCTTCATAAAATGACATTTTCTTAGCGTAGAAAAAGAGTGGTATTGTTTAAATTGAAGAAATGATATAGAAATTTGACTCGTAAGGTTCTCAAAAAAATATTTCTATCTGTAATAATATCAAATAGCATTTTGATAATAAAAAATGATTCATATTCATACAATCACTTTGCAAAATAATTCATAAATGATAACATTGTCATATCACATATAGAGATTCATTTTATGCCATAAACCTAGTAAAAATAATTAAAAATCTCTAATTATGGATACAAACATGTTGAAAAATATAAAACAAGATATTTTATTACATTTATACCAAGGAAAATTGTGATATCATGATTTTAATAAAAAATAACCACTAACTTACATCACTGTAATTTTTGCACCAATACTAAAATTAGCATCATAAAATTAGTGAATAAATATTAATTTTTATATCCTTTCATTAAAACTATATTTTTCTAAACATATTCAACCCTTATGCTAACATGTTGCATAGCCACATTTATAAATGGTTCCTTCTAGTAATCTAAAAAATTCATCGAATACTCTCTCTTTTTCAGGACATTAAAGTGTCCAAGGACACTAAAGTGTCCAAGGACACTAAAGTGTCCAAGTACAACACTAGTGCTAATCACTTCTAGGTCTTCATAGGAATGGAGGGGGAGCATGCCACATGTGCAAAGACCATGAGTCAATTTAGGAGTTAGAAGATGACCAAGATGAAGTATACTAAGGAGATAACAAGAGTCTTCCAATCACAAGTAAAAGCAAAGTACAAATTATGATTCACAAAAGGGAATGCAAATCCTTATCAAATGTACTTTTTGTACCAATCCTTTGTATGAATCCTCTCTCCATCAAAGCAATTATCACTCATCACAAATAGATTCTCTTCGATAAAAAATAGTGAAATTGATTGATATTAGCACGAATGACATCATAGCCTAAGGCATTGAGGATAAAGGCCTGTACAAGTTTTCCTACTTTCTCATTAAGGAATATATTTCCACCCTCTAGCACCAATTCTATGGACGTACATCCTATTTAACCAAGATCTCAACATCTCAATTGGTTAAGGGATTAACCAAAATTGCATAAGTGCATGATATTTGTCAATCTTGCACTCAAGGTAAGCAATACAGGGCTCTTGTTCCCAAAGAGTCTTCCATTTTGAGCAAGGAATCCTCTAGACCTAGTCCACATGGATCTATGTGGACCATTGAATACCCCATCATAAGTGGATCACTCTACTTGTCTCTCTAAGTACATGATCACATGAGATAGATATGGGTCTATTTCCTAAATTCTAAGGTGGATACATTTTCTAAGTTCAGAGAATGGGTATTTTCTTGAAACGAAAGGGCATTAAGGGGCAAGTCACTCAAACTCATGATCCATCCCAAAAATGGAGTAGCAGAAAGAAAGATCCGCATTGTCATGGAAATAACATGCACTATGCTTCACAACAAAGCCTTACCATTCAAGTTTTGGGCTAAAGTTGTACACACCATAGTTCACATCATCAATAGAGGCTCCATGAGTGCATCACACAATAAAACTCCATTTGAAACCACTATGGATGCAAGACCAATTTCAACTAATTTGAGTATTTGGAATTATGTGCTAAAGTAAGATTAGCATAAGTTGCAATCTAAGTCCAAGAAACATCTATTCATTGGCTATAGTGAACAATCTAAGGCATACATAGTATATTCTCTTAAGAACCACTCCATCATCATTTTAGAAGATGTCATCTTTGATGAAGCTTAGAAGAACTCAACCAAAGGTACAAGTTTTGTTGAGACTATGAGAGTGCATCTCCCTTTTGTATCTTGGAGTCACTCTATTTCCATTACATTTCCGTGTATTTCCTTTGTATTTGGGTACCTTGCCATTTGCTTCTACCAGTTGTATTCATTCTCCTTTTAGGGAATTATCCCACATGAGATGTATTTTGGAGAGCCCCTCACAAATCTATATAAGGAGGGCCTCTCCCCCATTTGTATTTGGTTAGAAGCTTGAGGAGCCTACTCCATGCTCTTGGCAAGCTCATTTCTAATCCACATGAGTTTACCCATTTCATAGTCTACTCATTTTGTGTCTCAATTCATTCGATGATATTTTATGGAGTTAATAATCAATCTAAAGTTCATGTAGTGTTTATCAACACTCTTGACTCTGTTTGGTTGTAATTTTGCGTATGCAACTTCTTAGGTTGATCAAAACTAACTCCCAGCCTTTGCAAGAAGAAGTGCAACTCCGATTGATAGTCGAAATAAGATCTTTTGCCAGAGTCCTTAAATTCTTTCCCACACCCATCAAACAGTGAATAATTCTACCTATCTTTGTCTTTTCATCCCCATATTCTCCTCCAGCTTTCACATACTCATGAGCAAGCGTAGCTACCCATCTTATATGCAGTGCCCATCTCTGTCTTCCTTTTAGCACAGAAAAAAAAAACAGCCTTCCTTAAGACCAGAGTGCGAGCGCCAAGCTGTACGTTGGTTGACGGGTAGAAAACTTGAACGCTCCCCTTCAAAGAAGAGACTATTGCTACGCAACGTAGTGAGATAAGAGAAGTGAATACAGTGATGCTATTTTAAAGCGGATAAGCTTATGTAGGTCATTGCTTGCGAAAGGGAGACGCGTAAGTGATCTGTTCGAAGAGTGGAATCTGTTGAGCGGAGAGAGGTCCAGGACCAGAGCAGGAGAGTGAGAGAAGCCAGGCCATAGCTAGAGCTTAACGAGATGAAAGTGCGTTATCATAAGACGTCTCGGATCGAGCAACGAGAGGAAACGATGCAGAGAGTGCACACTTTCAATGGCAAGTCCACAATGAAGAGGGAGTTGATGTGCTTGTGGTTGCCATTGCCATAGCTGAAGATTGTATTTGCCTGTGTGCGCGTAGAGGAAGCAAATACATGTCTGACAAAGAGAAAGTGATCGTGACATTGTTCAACACCAGCCCAGCACTGCGTGAACATAACATCTGTACACAGAGCGAGAGAGATAAAGATGTTTCTGCATTTCGGCTTGTCATCCAGTCATTAGTATTTGGTGCTCTCTGTAATATCTCGTGCTGCCCCTGCCACTTCACGTGGATAGATGATGCACGCCACCACACTGTAACAGATATGTCAGGTGCACGTTATCTCTGAGTACAAACCATTTACTTCGAGCGCTATTTTGAAGAATGAGTGCAAACCATTTACATCAGTGCTTATGTTGCACTTCTTGAAATTCATGGGCATGACTCGTTTGGACTGTTGCTCTTAAATTGTTACTCGACTTGCGGCACATCATCTTAGAGTTATTCAAACAAACATTGACATTGACTAGGCATCGAGCATACACTTATGCTATACCTTATTTAACCAAGTTGGTTATTGATAATTCTTATCATATCTAGCATTTTGTACAAGGCTAATAGAACTTTTGCCCCACACCACATATTCTCCATTTGCCTTTGGCTTAGTAACGCATAACGTTGAGAAGCAGACTTTAGAGGATTATTTTGAATTTTTTTTTGCACAAGGTTTTAAACCCTCTCCCTCAAGATAATTGTTGTAACACTCAAGGGTATCCATCCTTTATTTTGGCACACTCAAGGCACTAAGTGCCTCCCTCTTTGTACCTGCAAAATATAAGGAAAAATACTATGTGTGTGCACACTTGTGGGATGGAGGCTAATCTAAGCCCACTCACAAAGTGATTTGGTTGTCGTGCCTACTAAAGCTAGTTTCTAAGCCTACTCTAAGGCAAGTGTGATGTACCATGGGCTACTCTAAGCCCTCCTCTCGCGTCGACTTCTCTTGGTGCTCTACAAGTGCAGGGCTACTCTAAGCCTCCCCCCTCCCCAAGAATTTTCAGTCTGGTATCGAGTCGTTCATTTCAAGCTTTGCAATTATTTGAGGCAGCATTTTTGGCAAGAGATTTTGGTAGTGTTTCTAAACACTTTATATTCAAAGCATTGTAATGACCAAAAGTGAAGGTAGCTCATCATCCATGGCTAAGTTCTTACCCTCTTTCACCCCTATTTTTATGCTTAAAGATGAACACCTCAATGGACAAAATTACAATCTATGGAAAGATGTCATGCACGCCTATCTCTACACCAATCTTCTTCATGAAGTTGTAGATGGGTCAGATCCAGAACCCAATAGGGATACCAACTTAGACAATTGGCATGTGTGGAATGTCAAGGACAAAAGAGCTTTAGGTCAGCTGTTACTTGCTTGTGACGAACTGACGAAAGGACATATCACTGCCTGCAAGACGTCCAAGGATGCTTGGGATATGTTAGCCGCTTTGTATGAAGACAAGACTCCTTTGAAGATATATGCGTTAGAGGTTGAGTTTCATAATTTGACAATTAAGCTACACGACACAATTACCAAAGTCATAGCCCAATTTGAGGACTATCAACGTAAATTAGCACTATGTGGTAGTCAGATCTCTAGTGAAGACATGGCCATTAGACTTCTTAACAAGTTATCTAAGTCATACGAGACATTTGTCACAACTTTGTATAATCGCGGCCAAGTCTTAACTTGGAAAGAGGTTCGTCGACTATTGCTCCTTCACGACTCGCGAGCCAAATCGACTTCCTCCTAAGAGTCTACCATTAAGGCCAACGGCCCATTCAATAAGGGCAAAACCACAAGTCATCATGCTAGCAATGGATCTAAGCAAGGTTCGCATAATTCATCGAAGAAGTTCACATGTAATTTTTGTGGCAAACCTGGCCACATTGAAAAATATTGCTTCAAGAAAAAGAACCAGGACAAGTCTAAGTCTAATTCAAAGAGTGCACATCATTCTCACTGCACAAGTGAAGACCTATTTCTCACAATTGAACACAAAGCACTTGTGGCAACCACTCCCAAGAAAGAATGGATTTTTGATAATGGTGCTTCATCTCACATGTGCCATGACAAAGATGATTTTCATGAGTTTGAAGAGCATCAAGGACAAGTTTACCTTGGAGACAACAAGTGCATTGAAATCCAAGGAAGAGGAACATTTCAAGTCATCAACTCTGAAGGCGAGACCAAGTCACTAAAAGATGTTCTTTATGTACCAAGCCTTTGTAAGAATCTTCTTTCAGTCAAAGCCATCACAAAGTGCAACATGATGGTTCAATTCGATCACAAGAAAGTTCAAGTCATTGATCGTGAATCCAATGAAGTGATAGCTCAAGGCCACGAAGACAAAGGTCTCTACAAGCTTTCAAGTTTTATGGCCAAGGATTCAAGTCTCAACTTGTGGCATTGCAGGTTTGGACATACCTCTTGCTTAGCTAAGATCTCTTCCAATCATCTTGTCAAAGGTCTTGCCAGGATCGCACAAATGGAATTGAATTGCAAAGCATGTGACAAGCAAACGGCTTTCTCTTTACCTAAAGAAGCATCCATTTCTGCAAATAAACCCTTAGCATTAGTCCATATTGACATTTGTGGACCTATGAGTACACCTTCTCTAAGTGGGTCAATTTACTTCTTCCTGATTGTAGATGACTTCACTAGATACACATGGGTTTATTCACTCAAGCATACAAAAGATGCCCTTTCCAAGTTTAAGGAGTGGACAAAAATAGTTGAAGAAGACTTTCCAAGTTCTTTGAAGATCATCCGAGCTGATGGAGATAGTAGCTTTGTCAACCAAAACTTCTCCAAGTACTTGAAGCAACATGGAATAAAGTATAAAGCCAAGCAAGATACTCAACCAAGTATTGCATTACAAAAGAGTCGAAGTGTGATCCAAATGGCTAAAGTTATGCTTAGACAAAACTCTACGACCCACAGAGTCACTCAGTTACAGTAACGAAAGACTGCACCTTTGATGAATACTCTAAGTATTCATCCCTTTTAGATCCTCCCATTTCTGATTCAGTGGGGGATCACTCCAGTTTTGAATAGCCACACCATGTGGAGCATGCTCTCTTTGTACATGACTTTCCCGATCATGATACAGTTTTGGAGCAATAGGAATCAGAGATATCATCTCCGCTTATACCTCAGATGGCTATACCTTTCGTACCATCGAAGGCTTATATTTCCCCTCAGCTTTAGTTGGGCATTACTCCAGGATCAGTGACTCGACATTTTCCATTTCTATCTTCGAGAGTCCACTTACCTCATCTATAGCAGCATTCTGAGCATGTATTTTTCCATTCATGGAGTCCAACATCTTTTCACTTACCACAGGATACTCCTGCATCTACGTGGATTCATCACTCAGTTGGATCCTATTCTGAGCCAGCTTCTCAGTTCAGAGGGGGCTTCCATGGTTCTACCGACACACATCAAGACTTTGTACACTCCATGGGGGATTACTGCATACAGATGTACTACCATGTGACTATGATTTTATGCTTCATGCTTTATGTTTCACACTTGCAGGACCTACTTCTTGGCGATACACATAGTGTGGTGGATATTGTCAAAGCTTTGAAGGTTCCTATGTACCACATGGAGTCATCCTACCTATCAGGCATGGAGGAGATCCCGTCCAGTGAGATCCTGTTCTGTTCCTGTACCTCGTTGGTGGCATACCTCTAGAGCATTCGCTTGATCCATCTAGTGGACATACTATGGAGTACCTGGCGATCCTGCATGGTTGATACCGCTTGGAGGCTATGGATTCCCATACATCGACTTCCTGGTGCTCGTGTTGCTGCTGATACATTCTTGGTGAACCTTTCTCTCATACCCTAGCAGCCTCCATAAACTGCAAAATGGAGCTGCAGAGGGGGTGTTGAGACTATGAGAGTGCATCTCCCTTTTGTATCTTGGAGTCACTCTATTTCCATTACATTTTCGTGTATTTCCTTTGTATTTGGGTACCTTGCCATTTGCTTCTACTAGTTATATTCATTCTCCTTTCAGGGGAATTATCCCACATGAGATGTATTTTGGAGAGCCCCTCACAAATCTATATAAGGAGGGCCTCTCCCCCATTTGTATTTGGTTAGAAGCTTGAGGAGCCTACTCCATGCTCTTGGCAAGCTTATTTCTAATCCACATGAGTTTACCCATTTCATGGTCTACTCATTTTGTGTCTCACACATTCTTTGTTTTGTGAGAGTACTTTAATTTTCATTTTGCTTCCGCGTCCGTACTCTCTACAAGTTCAAGTTTGAGTCCAACCATCTACACTTTAGGGGGACACAATTATTTCTTAGCAAAACTCAGAAGCAAGTACTTTTCATCAACCTATGAGATCTCAAAGGCTCATTGACAAGCAGCAATGTGAACAAAGTCAAAATGTTAATTATATAGTTATGCACTAGCTTCAACAAATTCTAAAGCCTTCCAACTTTAGAGAAGCTCAGGGTGAATCTAAGTCGAAAGAAGTTATGCAGACAAAAATGGATGCAATTGAAAAGAACAACACTTGGAGACTTGTTCCAAATCCTATTAAGTTATGAGAGTCAAATGGCTATAAAAGTTAACTACAAATTAGATGGTACTTTGGAAAAACACAAAGCAAGACTTGTAGCTAAGGGTTATAAGAAAAAGCATGTCACTGATAACAAAGAAGCATTTTCCCCTATTGTAGGGTTTACAACCCTAAGAATCATTCTTACATTAAGTGCACACTTCAAATGGCCCATCCACCAACTCGACATTGAAAGTTCTTTCCTAAACGATGATCTTCAGGAGGAGGTATACATAGAACAACCTAAAGACCTCAAGATCAAAGGCAAGGAAGATAATGTATACAAACTTCACAAAGCACTTTATGGACTTAAGCAAGCTCCCATGGCTTAGTATGAAAAGATCCACAAGTTCTTCGAGGCTAAAGGATTTCAAAGGATACTACTGATGCTAACTTATATATATACCAAAAAGTTTCCTTAGTTGTAATAATCATCCATTATGTCAATGACTTGAATTTTGACACATTGAGATGCTGCACACATCCAATTCATCATCACGCAACTTCACCTTGAGTATTCCATGATAGATCTTGGTCTACTTCACTACTTAGACATGAAAGTGTGGCAAACAAAAGAAGGCATATTTCTCTTACAAAACAACTATTGCTCTGATCTTCTTTCTAGATATAACACATGGACTAGTGTTTCTCAATATCTAGACCACTTGATCCAAACGTCAAGCTCACATTGGAGGACTCATTATCACTAGTGGATGTGCATGCTTATCGACAACTTGTTGGCTCTTTACTTTATTTGGATGACACAAGACAAGATATTGCCTACACAGTTACAATTCTCAGTCAGTTTGTACATCAGCCTCATCAAACACATTGGGATGCTTCTAAGAGAATACTTCGATACCTTGCCCTCACCCACACCATGGTATAGAGGGAGCATTGATCTTGTCGGTCATCCAGATTCAGATTGGGCTAGTGATCTTGATTCTTGACAATCTACTTTTGGATATATATTATTGATTGGATCAAGACCTTGGGAAAGTAATAAGTAGCATATAGTTGCTTTCTCATCCACCAAGGCAGAGTACCAAGCATCTAGCTTTCTTAGCTCTTGGGAAAGTAATAAGTAGCCTACAATTGCTTTCTCATCCACCAAGGTAGAGTACCAAGCATCTAGCTTTGCAACATGTGATGCCATCTGGCTTCAGTGTGTATTATTGGACATTGGTATTTATTAGGATACTCAGACATGCATCCATGCCAACAACCAATCAGCCTTGACCATCACCAAGAATCCAAATTTCCATGCCCAAACTAAGCACATCGAGATCCAGTACCATTTCATCCATGAGAAATTCATATCAAAGGAGATTACTTCGGAGCAGTGTATCTCAAGAGAACATAGCAGACATGTTCACAAAGGCTCTACCTAGAGTTTGGCTCCCCTTTGTGAACCTTTGCAACATTTAACCACTCCAAAATGGAGCTACAAAGGGGGTGTTTGTTACAGTTAGTGTCCATGTGAAAGGCCAAATGGCCACTGGACACTTCTTTGTATATGTTGTTTAATAAAACATATAGTGGCCTGGTTAGTCATAGACTGTAAGTTTGACCGCATTTGTAAGACCTAAGAAGTTTGTCTTCGTGCTCCCTGTGTACTGTGTTTCTGTGCATATTCTGCAGTCTCTGTGTGGAGTACCGTGTGCGGCCTTAGGAGCTCGGTTTTCTACTCTGAGGATATCATCGTGGAGATCGCGAGAAGGAGAGCGCACTGTGGTGCATCACCATTGAAATACTTCACTGGTATCAGAGTAGTTCGACGCAAAAGCTTTGTTGCTTTTGTGCGGGTGAAGCGAGATAGATAGATAGATAGATAGATAGATAGATAGATAGATAGATAGATAGATAGATAGATAGATAGATAGATAGATAGATAGATAGATAGATAGATAGATAGATAGATAGCGCATGAGGGAGGACCTCAACGATCAAGGAATATAGAGGTTCTTGGTACTTCCCAGGAGGTCACCCATCCCAGTCTTGTTCCCCTCAGAGCTCGCTTAACCGTGGCAATCTCTTGCCACTAAGCTACACTATTGTGGTGTCTGAAGAAGGGAAAAGACTAAGGTTGACATTACCTTGAACATGTTTTGGTCCCTCAAAGCTTCATTCTTTGCTTTCAAAGCCTATTTTTGAAGCATTTTTGGGGTGTCTTTTGGAGCCGTTTCGAAGTACTTCCGCACCTAGTTCTCTTCGCACAGGTCCAAGAACATCAAGAAGAGTGTTCTTTGTACTTCTTCGACATTAAATATCAACCTTTGGGGCTGTGTTTTCAGACACACTCGTAAAATTATAGGTTTCTTGAAAGATTTCAGTTTTGGTGGGAGTAGCCACTACAAATTTATGCAGGTTTTTTTGAGCCAAAAACATCAGAGTTGATAGACACTTAGCGGTGTTATTGGCTAGTTTTTAGGCCGTGCATTCAGCCTTTTAGTGTCATTTTACTGCATATATTGAGCACATACACATTATGTACACTTCTATGGATACCGCTTATGTATGTCCATGTGGTCATTGATATAGCGGTTACATTCTTTGCATAAATCCTTTAACGTTTGATAAAGAGGGTCGTGGTGAGGTTTTATTAACTGGGAGACACCCAGATGTCGGGGTCTCTTTGGTGATGCAGGTGGAAGACTTACCCATCCTCGCCATAGGAGATGTATGATAGTTGTTCATAGGTGCTCGATAAGCCTAGTTGGCTTCTATTGGGTAATTGATTATATGCAGTGGAGTCAGTGATTCACTATGCACGCAAACATTTCAGTACTTGCATTTTTATGATATTTTGACACTGGTCATACACTCATTTTGCTGAGGATACTCTGGCAAAATTTTTCTAGATTTTTAGGTTTTATCAACTATACTGTGGTCGATTTACTCCTTGATACACTTATTCATTGGTGTTTGGAATCTTCTAGCTCCATTATCATTCCATTCAGTTCTCTACCATCATGGCATCAGAGGTCTTAGGCACATCTAGTGGATCATGACCTAGTGCTAGTGTTTCAAGGAGGAGCTATAACTTGCAGGGCAAAGACCATTTTGAGATCCGAAAATTTGATGGCACAAGCTTTGCTCTATGGAAGAATCAGATTAAAGATGTGCATGGAAGAATCAGATTAAAGATGTGCTGATTCAAAGGAGGAGCCAGTAAATGGAATTTCAAAGAAGCCTGCTGACATGGATGAAGATGATTGGGATGAGTTAGATGAAATGGCCAGGCCTACCATTCACTTGAACCTCGTAGATAATGTTTACTTTATAGTATTAGACTGTGAAAGTGCAAAGGAGCTTTGGAAGAAGTTATGCAATACATATGAAAAAGAGACGGCATCAAATAAAGTCTATCTGATGAGAAAATTATATGACCTTCGTATGAAGGACACAGATAGTGTTGCTACTCATCTAAATGAGTTTGATGCTATATTCTCTCAGTTATAGGCTTAGAAAATGGATATGGATAATGAAATGAAAGCAGTATTGTTGTTCTGCACCTTGCCTTCATCATGGGATACATTTTCCATAGCTATTAGCAATAGCGCACCTGGTGGTAAACTCGTCTATGATGACATCTGTGGAGCACTCTTGAGTGAGGAAATTTGTAGAAAATCTATGGTTGGCACTCAGAGTGGAGATGCATATAATGTTCGTGATTCTTACCAAGGAAAGAATCAACAATGTGGCAGGAGCAAGAACAAGGAAAAGAATGGTCAATGCAATAAGAGTAGAAGTAAATCAAGGAAGAGGGATATCCAATGCCATTATTGTCATAATAAAGGACACATGAAGAAAGACTGTTATGCATTAAAGAATGCTAAAGGTAAAGGATAGAATGTTGATGGGCATGTTAAACAGTTACCAACACCATCTACTTCGACTATGATGATTGAAGAAATTAATGCTATTTCTAATGATGCTGATGTGTTGATACTTGATAGTACTGTGCCAGCTGAGGCTCTTATGGCTGATTCTCTTTCCCACAACTGGCTACTAGATTCTGGTGCTTCTTTCCATGTGACACTACATAGAGAATGGTTCTCTAATTATGCAGCAGAGTCTCTTGGTACTGTGAGACTTGGTGATTCTTACCAATGTGATGTTGTGCAGATTGGAGATGTGGTTGTGCAGTTCATTGATGGTTCAAAATTTACTATGCATAATGTACGCCATGTACCTCAGTTATCATGCAATTTGATGTTAGTTGGTCAACTTGATGACCTTGGTTACAAGGTGGTCTTCTATGCTCAGTCCTTTCGCATATCAAAGGGCAATATGGTTATTGCAAAAGGAAGCAAAGTTGGATCACTTTATCCTTTATTTGTATCACAGAAAGAACACTTGTTAGCTGTTACTGAACAGCCTATGGCTTGTATTTGGCATGGTCGTTTGGGCCATATATCTTGTAGTGGAATGGAAAATGTTTCTTGTTCTAGCTACTTACCTGTGTTATCTTTCTCCGATTTTCATTTTGTGAGCATTGTCAATATGGAAAGCAAAATAGAAATGTGCATAGAACGCACATTGATTCTTCAATTCAACCTTTAGTTCTCGTTCATACAGATGTGTGTGGTCCTATGCTGACTAGGTCTTTAGGTGGTTCTCTTTACTTTGTCACTTTCATAGATGATGCTACTAGAAAAGTTTGGGTATATCCTATCAAATCGAAGGATGAGGTATTCCCTACTTTCAAAAGATGTCTTGCTTCAGTTGAGACTGAAAAAGGAACTAAGCTTAAGGCTTTACATTCAAATAATGGGGGTGAGTATACCTCACATGAATTCAGCCTTTTTTGTCAGTCTTGAGGGATTCGTAGAGAGTTTACAGCTCCTTATACCCCAGTATAGAATGGTGTAGCTGAGAGGATGAATAGAACTATTCAAGATAGAGTAGTATCTATGTTGCATCATGCAAACCTCTCACAAGGTTTTTGGGCAAAAGTAGTGTTGACTGCAGTTCATGTGATTAACCTTTCACCTAGTACTACCAAAGGTTTGAAAGTGGCACAAGAGTTATGGACAGGGAAGCCACCATATTATGATCATCTTCGAGTTTTTGGGTGTGAATCATATGTTCATATACCAAAGAATCTTAGACAAAAGTTGGATCATAAGTCAAAGAAATGCATTTTTCTTGGATATGGTCGAGAAGGACAATTTGGATATCGCTTATGGGATCCTAAAACACGGTCAGTGATCAGAAGTAGTGATGTCATTTTCAATGAGTCTAAGATGCATAAGAGCCCATTAAGGAGGTTGAAGTGAGAAGAGTGGTGTTTGAGGATACTAGTCCTCCTGTTAGCATGCATAAAAATGTTGCACATAGGGATGTTCAAGAGAATGTCCATTCAGATCATTCTACACATATTCCTGTTCAGCAACCATTGAGACGTTCTGCACATGTCTCACATCCACATGATAGATATGTTGTAGGTTTAGATTTTGTCATGCTAACAGATGCCGGTGAGCCTTCTTGCTACAAAGAAGCTGTGGAGAGAGAGGATCATGTCAAGTGGGAGCTTGTCATGAAGAGTGAGTTGGATTTTATTCACAAGAATGGTACTTGGGATTTAGTACCTTTGCGAAAGGGCAGGAAAGCTTTACCATTTCATGAGGCAATCTCTCCATGCTTCCTTCACATGAGAGGTAAAATTTTCCATTTCAAATTCAAGTTGAGCACATTTTCAAACCCAGATTGGAGGAGGATTTCATAAGGGATTGAGCAACAAAATATATACACATGTATGGTGGGATGTGAAGAATGGGATAGGACAAGAAAATCAGGAGAAGAACCTCTATGGTATACATTTTCAAGCTTGAAAGTTAGCCTTCACAACAAGATTTCCATTTCACCTTCCCACACTGACATGGTGAACTTCTATGAGCCACAACTTCAAGATCAAAATGAAGGTATTTTTTTCATGTTTTGAAGCTACACTTCTAAACCTTGCTTAGCATTGAACAATGCTTGATTTGGAGAAGTTTCAAGATCAAAATCTCTTTGTAGTGCTTCAGTATACACTTGGTGACCACTTTCAAGCCTCATTTTCAATATTTGGCATCCAAATCTACTTCTATCACTTGGATTGCCATCATAACTTTGATGTATAGGTGTCCGATGACTTTTATGTGACTCACAAAGGCTAGTGAGGATCAAAAGTTGACCACTTTTTCTCAAGTTTTGGTGTTTTGAGCTATTGTCACTTGCTTTTGGCATCATCTTCATTTGTTTTTGGGGCTAAGGTCCTCCTTGAACCAACCGAACATTTTGAATTTTTTTTCGGTTTGGCGAGGAGTGCAAATTAGATCCTCCACATTTGCAAAATCACTTCAACTCACTTCAGAAATCTTAGATTGTATTATGGCAATTTTCTAGTGTTATTTTTCTCTCTTTCTTGATTTATAAAATTTGCTTCCATCTATTCTAAACACTCTAGTTACTCAATTTGGGGGAGTAAACATGGAAGCAAAGGGAAACATACTTCTCTACCTAGGGAACAAATCCTAGAGGACTTGGAACATAGAATGGAAGAGGTTGAGCAAGAGCAAGAGGCTGAGCAAGAAGAGGAAGATTCATATATGGACCTTCATGATGAGTTTGTGTTGCACAAACAATTCAAAGAGCTCAAAGAACAAACCCTCATGATAGAGATGATCATTGGTAGCATGATCTCTCTAATATAACAACTTAAGACTTAGATGATCTCATTAGATACTCAGGTTACTTCTTTCCTAGCTAGGAAGGAAAGAGAGATTCCTACTCTTCATGCTATTGACACGGCGAGGAAGGATATCCTCCTTCATAGCAAACACACTCATGAAATATCTCAAGCCACCAAGATGACCTTGAGAGGAATAAAGATATGATCTATACTTTTTTTTTCAAAATTGGAATGACCTGCATCAATTGAAGGACATCCCACTTGAGTACCGTGTGCTAGAAGCGAGTCTCTTGCTTGGCCTACCTACTTATAAGTCTAGTACCTCTTATAATTTCAAGATGAACTAGAATTTTCATTAGTAATTTTCTACGTACTATAAATCAGTTTTCAAGTAGAATAGTTTTGAAGACTTCTCTATTGCATGTTTTGAAGAGGTTTTGATACCTTGATTTCAAATTAATATTTCTCAACCTATATTCCAAATCTTTTGATGATCCTTATTTCTTAAATATGCTAAAAGAGTTCTAATTTCATTTGATTAGATTGAGTTTTGCTCAAGAAGTTTTTTATCATTGAATTTATATATTCCATAGTCTCAAAACTTTGACATCATATGAAGAGGTAAAGAATGTTGTTGAGTCCCACTCCAAGACTATGCTAGCTTCTATTCCTTGTTGGTCAAGAACATTAGGAACTTGCACTCCTTGTAATGCTATAGTTCTATAATGAATCCATTATTCCACTATTCCAAAGAATGAGAGACTAGAGAAAGAAAGAAGTGAAGAGAAAAAGAGAGGAACAGGGGGCCCACAAATTTTTCAAGGGTATCACCATTTTTTATTTTCACTTGCCACATCATGGAGCTCATAAAAGCCTTGTCAATGCAAAGGAGGAGTCCTCTAGATGCATATTCCCTCAAGAATGTAACAAAATCCATGTACAATAGTAGCTATTTGGGAATTTTTAGAGAAAGTGTATGTCACTCATGTGAAAGGACCAAACTTAGGGGCACTTGTATATAAGTCACTTGCTGACACATTTGTAAAGACAACTTGCCATAATGCAAGACTAACTTTTGAAATTCATGGTTGCTTCTTCTTTCTTGTGTATCTTCTTCTTCGTGAGCTTGTATTTGTGTTTAAGGCATGAAATTTGTGCTTGAATGTTTTTTCCACCCCTTCCACACCTTTTTCCACTAATATTGTGTGTGTGAAGCATATGTAGTTGTTAGGTGTAGGTAGATGATTCCTGACACTTTGTGTTTCGGATATAACATTGAGCAAAAAAGTTTGATTGAGCCCAAGCCATTGCCAATAGATGTGTCTCATCGACAACTTCAAAATAAACCCATATTGACCACATTCAGGTATCAGAGCTAGGAGAAAATTTTATTTTGTGTCTGGTATGACACAAAGTATTGCAACAAACACCCACATGTAGAAGGTGTCATGTGAGGTAGAAACCCACTTGTGCATGTATTCTTTGACCTATTCCCACATCAACCATGACTAGAGCACATATTTCCATGCATGTGACTAGGTATTACTCTCTGTTTCATAATTTAATGTGTGTGTATCAAACCACCACTATGTTCACTTGTTGAATGTGTGAGAGCTATCTAGTCTCACTTGTCACTTGTGCAAGGACCTTGTGAGTCCAACACACATGTATTTGGCATCGTTTCTGGGAATGAGGGCCTAATTCAAGGTGCCTATTAGATGGTTAGAGTGTTTTTATGAAGGTAGTGAACGTGAAGAAAGAATTCAACAGCATGGCAACTCATTGATTACTTGCACTTATTTTACACATAGTATGTGTGTAATATGTTTTTAGGAGGACTAGGAAGTGAACAATTAGGGTTTAGGAATAGGAAAGGAGAGCATCAAAGTAGCTTAGGACCATCAAAACTCTAAAAAACCAAAATTTTGTAATTCTCACAGATCACTGATCTTGCTCAATGTCTAAAACAAACAAGCACATCTCAAAATTCATTTGTAAAAGAGAAGGTACCATGGAGAGAGAAAAGAACAACTGATATTTTCTATCTTGGTATCATCTAGAAGGCCTACAAAGAGAATTAGGGGCCAAAAATTAAGATCAAGGACCTTTGAGATGAGCCCTACACTCTAGAAACATCATTTTGGCACATAATTGTGCATGTGGGTAGAAACAACACATATTGGATATTGAGAGGGTTGTATCAAGGTAAATAGTAGGATTTTGTGTAATCCAAGCATATAGAGAAAGAGTAGAGTGCAGAAGGAGCAAAAAAATCACTTTGGAAGTTGAAAATTGGTTAGGAAAAGTCCAAGTGTCATGACCAATTGAGTTTGGTATCGCGATATCGAATTCCCATGTGTTAGGACACCTAGTAGGTGTCGTGTATCATTGACATATAGTCATTGTCCAAGTATTGTGTGACACTGATACTCACGAGTATCATGTATCGTCGATACCAAGACCTATATTGTGTGTCATTACCCTTAAGTTTCTTGTATTGTTTCCCAGTGATCATATGAGTATCAAGGATATACCCCACCTCAACCAATGTTAGGAAAACAACCACCCCACCCTCAAAATGTAGTGCTAGTCAAATACACACAATGAGAAGAGAACTTAGAGAGAGAAATAGTACTTGCAACCCCATTGCCAAACTTTGAAAACATGAACCTGAGTTATGAGCACAACTATGGTGGTTACTATGTCTACGAACATAATACCATAGAATATGAAGCTAGCTATGAGGAACAATACTATGAATACGATGGCTATGGAGATTCATATGGGTCAGAATATGCAAACATAATGTATGTGATACCTAGAGCTCAAGCACTAGTAAGACAACAAGTAAGAACACCCATGCCAAGAGGAATCTGTTATAGATGTGGAGGAGATAATCTCATTAGGGATTGTACGATTCCCTACCATCCACCTCCACAAAAAACTTGGGAAAGATATTGTAACGGTTGTGTAAAAGAGCACCTATTTCAGGACTTTCCCAAGAATCCCTCTAGGACATTTTCCACTAATCATATCAATGTTATTGAAGTGATAAGGAGTACATGGTACCACTAAAGGCTATTACAAGAACCCAAGATAGACAAAAACTAGAAACCCTTAGTGATCATCAATCTAAAAATCATGTAGGTGAAAGGAGATCAAAATCCTCACCCCTAATGGTCAAAGATTCTATAAACTATTGGAAAGCTCTAAGAAGAGAAAAGCTAAAAAGTGGAAGACTAGAGAGAAAAGATTAAACGCAAACAGATGAAGAAAAATTGATGTGGTAAAGGAAGAACAAATGCACGAGTATTTAGGATCAATTGTAGCAGATCCTATGCCTAAAGACTTACAAATGATTGTAAAAGTTTATCAATCTATAATAGAGGCAAGAGGTAGTCTAGAGCAACATGGCCCATATTACCCTAGAGGATATCTAGAGAAAGAAAAAATGGAATTATGCAAGAAGCTCATTGAAGTTGCTCAAACTATGCTAAGAAAAAAAACAATCCCAACTATTCTTGAGACAAGACTCCTAGAGAAGAGATCGTAGGAGTCCTTAAGAATTTTTAACTCAAAGCATGAAGTACTAGAATCATCCAAATTGATTGAAGATGAATTAGGTTTACAAACCATGGAGTTTTATTCATTAATTTGTGAGGTGGAAGAAAATTGAACACAAGACTTGTGGGCCAAAGTCAAAGAGGATAGGTGGAAGGAGACGGAAGGAGAGATTCCTTCTTTCATTGAATTAGATGCTTCTATTAATTGACCAATGATCAACAGAGAAATATAAATAGAGAATCTATCTTGTCAAGACTCTGAGACAAAAGAAGCTATAAGCCTTATCACACTTCCAAACTACATGGGTGAGTATGAACAAAAATCAAATTTCTTCCATGCTTCCACATTGAGATGCAAATAGAAGAGAACCTCTCAGGAAGTGCCAAAAACCCTAAAAGAGTGGAAGAAGGCTTAAATCCAATGTTCCTTAACCATAGAGGAACTTTAGCAAGTCAATCCCCAATTGTGGAATAAGTTAACCACATAGCTTAACCTTAAATAACACATTAGCTCAGAAAAGGAGAGAATTCATGAAGAAAGCCCTATAATGAAAATACCCATGGAAAAATTAGGAGACTTTGGTGAAGGTTATGAAGGAAACACTTGTCTTCCAATCACATTTAGAGGATACATGACTAAAGCCATACTAGACACAGATGTAGGACTAGGGATCGCTACAAAAGAAATTTGGAAAAAATGGGGGAAATCAACCTTGCAACCTACTATAATGAGATTGCAATCAGTAGATGGTCACATGGAGCATCTCTTACTCTTAGAAAATGTGATCTTAACTACATGCAGAGTAGATTTTGAACACACCCTAGCTGTATGTCAATTTGGCAAGGTAGCCAATTATGAAATGATTTTAGGAGGACCATTTATGAGACAATTGAAAGTAGTTTAAGATTGGGGAAGAGATGCTTTGTACCTTCAACATCAAGGCACACCAACTAAAATAAATATCCAAAACTTCTCATATAGGGACATGCCAACTCTTCAATGTAATCCCATCCATAAAGAGGAAGATAAAGTGTCAATCCATAGTGTGGCATCTAATGATCAATCTTGGATAAATGAGGATACTCAACTATGGACTCCAATGTCGAAAGCCATGGCACGATGAAGAGTGACCGACAGAAGCACAAACTTACATGCCTCAAATATTTTCAGGTGAAGCATTTGAATTGCATGGCAAGATGGAGATATTAGCAACCCTAGATGTGTGTGTGAATAAAGAAGTGCTTACCATGACCAAGTGTGTGGATGAGCAAGGATATGATCTAATTCTATTCATGGTAATGATCAAGGAAGAAGACAAAGATGAAGAGGAAAAGGAGGAAGAGGATGATTGTGAAAGTATAATAATGGAACTTGAATTTGCTTTAGAAGAGCAATATTTTAAGGAAATTGGAACGACTATTGGGGAAAATAATTGCAATATCTTCTCCATAGAAGAATACACGAAAAAACCCGGTAAGGAGAATGATGAAATAGAAAAAGAAGGCCAAAAAAAGGAATATTTTGAAGTTAAAGAGCAGTCAAAGAGATATGACATGGAAGAGAGGAAAAGTTCTATTCAAATGCCTTACAAAGAGGCACATGAAGGAGTAACATACAACAACAAGGAGCAAAAAAAGAAACTAATTATGACCCGAGAAAATGATAAGGATAGGTGCACTTTTATTGGGAAAGATGTCTCTAGCAAAGAAGATCAAGAACTAGTAGAATTGCTCAAACTCACTATGGTTTTCATACTCTCTCATGCATATCAAGACATCAAGGAAGAAGTGAGACTAGTGTACCAACACTTATGATTCTTGAGTGTGAATAGATATAAATTGTAGTACAATTGTTATCTCATATAGTCAAAACAAGTGGGAAATCAAATCAACATGACCCCTTATATCCAATAGTTTGAAGCTAAGAAGCAACAGGGCACAAAGAAGTACTTGAATGGCAACATTGTCTTGAACATTCTCATTTATCATGCATTGAAGATTTGTGACCACTTACAACTCATGCCTTCTACCTTGGAAATGGCAAAATATGTTAAGTTTGCATTAGTTCCTATGAAAAAGAAAACATTAAGATCTATAGAAGAAGTTGGAACTAGCACAATGCTGTGAGTAAGAGGATCGAAGAGAGCAAGAGAGTATGATGAAGCAGCAACTACATCCTTTGCTAAAAGAGTACATAGATTGCCAACTTCTATTGTAACCCAACCATCACCCATTATGAAAGAAGAGCTAGAAGAGGCTTGACAAGCCACTCGTACATTTACCAAATGGCAAGTAAATGTAAATGTTCAAGGCCATCATTATGGACAAGTGAAGCTAGGAGAAAATAGAGAGCAGGCAAAAGACTTCCCGAAATGTCTAGATATGCAAAGTTAGGATCAGATGACTCAAGCTCTTATTCTAGATCACAAGATGAAGAAGATCGATCCATGTTTGAATGATAATCTACAAACCGATGCTAATGATGATGGCAATTGGGAGGAGATCAATCAAATGGTCTAATGAACAAGAGATCATGAGCCAATGGAAAGCATAATAGGATGAAGATGAAGATACACTTCACACTTCTAGGCCATGCATGGACTTCATAATAAGAATCAATCTGGCTACATATCTCCAAAGAGAAAAAAAATAGTCCCTTTACATACTAGAATTGATAGTACTCAAGTTCAAGAGGAATCTCAACATCAAGAACGCAATGAAGAACCCATTTTACTGATTAGGGTTGTTGTTGAAACATCACAAAGGGACATAAACACTATAGGTAGTAGCTCAAAGGCTGATCAAGTACAAAAAGGTGATCAAGAAAATTTGAACCTTCATATTTGATAGCCATTTAATGATACCATATACATATAGTTCAAGGAGATCATGTAAATATGGGAGAACCACCAAT
The DNA here is from genome assembly GCA_020310875.1 of Ceratopteris richardii. Taxonomy (NCBI): domain Eukaryota; kingdom Viridiplantae; phylum Streptophyta; class Polypodiopsida; order Polypodiales; family Pteridaceae; genus Ceratopteris; species Ceratopteris richardii. The sequence continues at coordinate 176,403,315 of CM035412.1, forward strand.
CATCCTATAAACATGGTTAAATGTTGATGTAGCACAACTCAAACTTGTAGGCATGCACATGATCCAAAGCACAATGGATACACAACATGAGTTAATGGAAGCGGATAAGGGATACAAACAATCTCACATAGAAAAAAATAGATTCAAAGTGTTAAATGAGAAACTATCTGATCAAGTGATGTAATCACAAAGTAAATTAGAGAAAGCAAAGAGGGAACTTGGAGAAGCAATGATGAAAATGGATTCACTAATGTCCAAGAATGCCACATGGAAATCTAAAATCAAAGAAATTACTCAAGAAGTTGAGAAGGAAAAACAAAGAATGCAAACCTAAGGAACAAGTATGCTCAAATCGAAGCTAAAAATATACTAATCAAGAACCAAGCTCATTGAGTCATAGATTAAGGTATACATGGATGAATCAGACTCGCTTAGGAGCAAAAATAAAGAGCTTATGACTTCGCTACTATTGAACCAACTAGTGGAAAGCACCATACAGGAAAATGAACAACTACAATCACTTAAAAAGCAACTTGATGATTATGTTGCACAACTAAATGCTGAGAAAGAATGATGACTCAAACTAGAAGAAAAGTATCTGGTGGATACAAGAGAATTGAGAAAGATCTGAGATGGTTCCATTAAGATGTATATAGAACACTACAACCAAGATGCCGAAGAGCTAAGAGAAATTTGTGAAAGAAAAATGCAAGTAGCGAAAGACTTGATTGAGCAAAAGAATCAACTACAAGAAAAAGATCAAATTATAGTTCAATTATAGGCACAAATAATTTAATTACAAGCCGAGAAGGGGACAACAATAGAGAAAATGGAGACACCAATAATGCCCAACCTTGATATGGCTACTATGGAGACATAGGTACGTCCTCTTTCTCCCTCCATTGTTCAATCTCCTGCTCATGAGCAACCCTTACATAGTGGATCTAGATTAGAAACAGTGCACATACTAGACAATGATCTCAATTTCATCGCTACTACATTTTGGAAAAGAACCCGGCATTACGAGTACATTGGCAAGAGCCACCCTACTTACTACAGTTGAAACTTTCATTTTTCTAGTGCCTCGATGATGCCAATGGCCAATTTTTTGGGAAGGACAAAGGAAAGGAAACATCAATAAGTAGCGACTAAATTTTCTACTACTATTGAGCCTGCCATATGGTTACCTACTAACCAAAGATTATATGATGCACACTATTGAATTTTGGCTATCAAAGCATTCTCACATCCCAGATCTGACCATCAATCTTAGAAATAAAATCCTTAGCATGATTCTTACATTTTTGAAGGTTTTTAAGTTTGTAGAGTATACTTTTCTAAACTTTATTGGAATCAATCGAGTGGTTGACCTGCTTTTGTTCAACCTATCCATGTTATCTAGTAGAGTTATCATAATGGACCATTACTCGAGATTGATGTTTTTGCCAAGTCCATATCTACAAATGTTCGAATAATTTTTTTTCACGTGATTTTTTGAAGTAGACTCCGAAATCTTTTGAAAGATGTCTTTGAATCTTGATCCAAGGTTAATAGCATATGAGCTATGTTTCTATGCTGACAACTGACAAGTCCCCAAGGATGGTGTGAAGCTTGAGCAATGGCAACGTCCTATGATCAAAGAGGCCAATGTGCTCAATGCAAAGGAACAGAAAATTGTACTAGACCTACTCACACCACCAACAAAAGCCTGCCACTTTGAACTTTGATATCCAAGATCATCGAGATACTTCACCAATCTATAGTTCCATGCTCTTGGAGCTTGCTTCAATCCATAGAGTGCTCTTCTCAATCTGTAGACAAAATTTGGATACCTAGAATCAATAAACCCTTGAGGTTGTTCCATGTATACATCATCTGATATGTATCCATTCAAGAATGCATTCTTTATATCCAGTTGACTCAGAGTCCATCCTTTTGAAGCTGCAATAGCAATGATTGTCCTTATAGTTGACATCTTAGCTACACGACTGAATGTCTCATCATAATCTATGCCATACGTTTGGGCATAGCCTTTCACCACCATTCTAGCTTTCTATATGGCTATACTTCCATTTGCAAGCTTTTTCACTTTATAAACCCATTTATTTCTAATTATCTTCTTACCATTCGGTTTAGAAATAAGTTCCCAATTCTTATTCTCCTCTAATGCATTGAATTCTTCCTTCGTTGCTTCTTCCCATTGCTTGTTACCTTTTGCTTCATCATAGTTCTGAGGTTCTTCATCATCTTTGACCATATATGCATAGTTATTCTAAGTTATGTAAGAAGTATCATAAGAATACCTTTCAGGTTGCCTTCTTGTCCTACTTGACCTCCTTGGTTCACATTCTTTAAATGTGTCTAGATACACCTCTTCATCAAATATATGAACTTCTTCATTTCTTCTTGTTAATCCACTTCTTGATGTACTTTCTTGCATATACTTGTCATCTCCATTCACCTGCATACTTGATTTTCCTTTCTCACATCTTCTTACCTCTTCTTCAAATTCTTCAACAGTATGACTTTGATCTGCATACCAACTTTTTTGTTCATCAAATGTAACATTTCTAGAAACAAGAAATTGTTTGGTTAAAGGATTCCACAACCTATAACCCATTTTCTTTTCATCATAACCAATGAACACATATTTTTGTACCTTTGGTTCAAGTTTATGTCTAAGTTGTGATGGCACATAAGCATATGCAATTGATCCAAACACTTTACAATGATCTAGTGTTGGTTTCTTACCCCATGAAGCTTCATATGGAGTCATTCCATTTAGAGCTCTACATGGTAATATATTCACAAGATATGTAGCTATATTTACAGCTTCAACCCAAAGATAATTTGGACAATTCTTCTCCTTCATTGTAGCTCTAGAAAACTCAACCAAAGTCCTATTTCTTCTTTCTGCTACACCATTTTGTTGTGGTGTATACTTGCAAGTTATTTCTCTCTTAATACCTAAATTCCAAAGATAATCATTGAACTCTTGGGAGAAGTATTCTCCTCCTCCATCAGACCTCAGTCTTCTTAAGCTTTTGACTTGTGACTCTCTCTGCATATGCATGAAAATGCTTGAAAGCTCCAAACACTTCTGATCTTTCCTTCAAAACATATAGAGTTATCCATCTTGTAGCATCATCACTGAAAAGAACATAATACCTTGAGCCACTAATAGATCCTTCTTTTGTTGGTTCCCATACATCTCTATGAATAAGCTCTAGTACTCCATCATGTTTGAATCCTTTCTTCTAAAATGGTAACATGTGTGCTTTCTTATTTGACATGCTTCACATTTGTAAATCATATGTTGACTCTGCACATTTGGTAATCCTAGTACAGACTGATTTGCAACCATAGCTTTTATTCCTCTTTCATTGAAATGACCTAATCTCTTATGCCAAATATCAAGTTCTGTAATCACTCCACCATGTGTGAGAAAAGCTTGCCGAATTTTCCCTCGCACTCTTAAAGTAAAGATTCTACCTTCTTTCTTACCACAAATAATCCGATTATATCCATTCTCTGGATCTTCAGTAAATACTCCTTCATTTGTGAACTTGACTTGGAAACCTTTTTCAACTATCTGTCCCACACTAATCAAGTTTTTAGGTATTGTGGGAACATACAAAACATTGGTTAGCAAATCTGCTCCATTCTTGCGTTTCACTTTTCCAATTGAATGTACACTATGTTTTGTATTATCACTTGTTTGAACGGTATGACTAGAAATGCTTTTTTCCACTTCTAACATCAATTCTATGATTCCCGACAAATGATTAGAACATCTAGAGTCAATGTAATCCCTTTTCACCTATATTTTTGTCTCTCACTTCTTTTACACTACCCCGCTCTCTCTCTTTATTTATCAATCAAGCCTCATTTTTTCACCTTCAATAGTCAAGTCACCTTTCTCTAAAGATGGTTGACCATGTATACACATGCAAGGACTTGTCAAGTCTAACCTTGGTTCACCTCAACAAAACTACTCAGTTGATGTGATTCGAGACTTCACAAGTCATAGCACAAACTAAGAGTTCAAGTGCACAACTTCAAGAAGCCATGCAAACAAACAAGATAACTAGTAGGATTAGATCTCTCAAGTCAAAGAATTCCATAGACATATAACAAGCCAAATTATAGCTGAGCTTGAGCTTTGATTTAACATGCTTTACCAGGATTCCACAACAATCCATATCCCCATGACATATATACACATATTCCCATCCGAGCATCATGCTCTCTCCTCTCCCCCCCCTTGAGAGAGGAAATAATATTTTTCTTTCTTTTTTTTTATTTACTTATTTATCTATTTACTTATTCAAACTAGTCGGCCCACGCTGAAGTTGGATGTGACTCATGGCCCTGACCACCCGGCTAGGTTTGTTCCACCCATCTACGAACCCAACGTAGCGCACGACACACAACGCTAGCCCTATGTGAAACCGACATCAGCTCATGGATTTGACCACCTGGCCAAAGTGACTCCACCCACCTATCGGCCCACATGGGTGCATAGCCACATATAGGTTGGGCCTACAACAAAACTAGCATCAGCTCGTGGCCTCGATCACCCAATCAATGTTGTTCCACCCCCCTACTAGCCCACTATAGTGCACCGTCAACCCGCACATATACACAATCATTTCTTTTTTTTTTTTTTTCCTTTTTCAAGTCCAAAGTCTCGAGAATTAGGAGAAAAAAGAAAGGCCTTTGTTTCCCAACCATCCCAACACATCACAAACATACATATAACCCCCCATGTGGACATCTCGATGAAACATATCATCTCTCTTCTGCCACTCGAGATAAAATTCAGCCACTACACCTAAAGTCAACTCTTTCTCTTAAGATCTGCACATACTAACCATCTACTCAATTCGCAATCTCGAAAAGTGTCACTTCATCTCCTACATTTGCAACACAACTTGATCCATCCATCCTCACACTCACACTCGCAATTCTAACGAATCCAATCCTAGTCAAACCTAAGCTATCCTTGCCAATGACACACCTGATCATGGATATCATAACCACATGCTAAGACACTTGCTCATGATGGATTCCATCATTCACCCACCTCTTCATTTAGTGTCGGTGAAAACCAAAAACATGAATCATTCTTTTGACTTCATTTCTATTCATTCTTTTTGTCCACAATCTTTTGTGCCAATCAAACACACTAGCGATTCCCTTGCTTTCTCCTTCTACATCCTTATGTTTTCTCCCTCAACCTTTCCAATGTTTAAACTTTTCACTCTCTAAACTAACTCTCCCCTCCACTTGTATTCATTCCCATTCTTTTTATTTCTCGATCTTCATCTTCTTGTCTCACCTACCCTCACTTCTTGGACTCTCATCTGACCTCTTCGACCATCATCTCCATTCAAGGTTACCAGTTACCATTTGAACCTAATCATTTCCACTCCTTTACCACTAGCCACATCCATTCTATTCTTCACTCACCTGTTGTTCTACCTTTGATCAACCCTTTTTTATCCACCTCATCCTCGTTTTTTTTTCTCTCTCTTGCTCATAACCACTACCCAAACCATCTCTTCAACACCTTCTCAATCATTTCCCCTTTTATCTCCAAACTCTTCTTTGTAAAGATTCCACGTGATTTGCAATCTTCAATATATGGTCCTCTACCTGGGCAAGATGATTTGCAAGCTGTTGTTTCCTCTCACTTGCTATGTCCTTCAATACATCCACCATAATTTCACTCAATCCTTGCCTAAATAATTTGACATCACCATGAAATGTTGCCATTTTGCAATCCAACTGCTTTATTCTTTCGTGTAATTTCTCATTTTTTGGTCCCCATTCGTGCATACTCTTTTCGTTCTCTCGAAACTCATTTTCAACTTCCCTAAATAATTAATATAGCTTCTCAATCCTCTCTTGCATGTTCAGTTTCTTTTCAAGCTTCTCGTATCCATCTTTATGTGCTTGCTCAATTTTTTCAACCCTCTTCACCACGAGATCTAACTCTTCCGATATACCTCTCCCTAGATTTCCATCTTGTTTTCTATCTCATCCACCTTTGATTCTACTCCTCCAACTCTCTTATAGACATCTTGGAAACCCTCGTCCAAATGATTAGCTAGGGTTTTTACTGTCCCCTTCAAAGTAACTATCTCCTTTACTGTTAAAAGATATGCATTTCTAGGGCAAGCTCAAGTTTTGTTTTTCATAAAATAACATCATTTGAAGGCTTTTGAACCTTAGGAAAGTCAAAGTACAAAGTTGAAGGTGCAAACTTATCCAAAATGAGGCATTGGACCACCAAAAGCCACTCCAATGAAGAGACAAAGTCACAAGGCAAGTGAAGAGACAAGGAGGGCATGTGAAGAGACATGGAGGACATATGAAGAGTCATAGAAGGCTCCTAAGGCTATATAAAGACCACACAAGCTCATTCAAGGCATGTGTGGATGCTAGGAAGTCGGGATGCTGCATATATATGTGTCATTCAGCCATAGGCTCTCATAGATGCTCTTATTCTCTTGTATATCTCTCCTACCCTTCCCAAAGGGTGCTCCATTTCTGTAGAAGCCTTAGGACTTCAATTTCTCTTTGTACAAAGCTCCATTATGAGAGTTTTTATAATTAATGGAAAGCTTATAAAGCAAGGATTCTATTCCAAAAAGAATTTTGGCAAAACTCTTCTTGTACTGTGAGATATAGCTATTTCTTTGTCTACTGTTATGTCTTGAAACTTGCTAGGAAAACTGGGCTGTTTTGTGTGACTCAGTTGACAGGTATGCAGGTGTCCAAATCCGGTGGTTGGTAGCTCATTAGAAAGCTCTTACTATCTAGTTTTTGTGGCTAAAAGGGTTTTTGGATTGGATTCAGGAATTGGGAGATATACCAGTGTTAGTGAATAGTGATCTGAAGGCAGATAGGTCTTGGGAAGGGTCCAAGCTTCTTGTTGTGCATTTGGAGGAGAAATCTTCCAACATTGGTATCAGAGCTCCTTGTGGACATCAAGGAGAATACAAAGAAGGAGGCCAAGCCAAGGAATCAAACATTGAAGTCCATTCAAAGATTGAAGGAGGTTGCAAACTTGGAACCAAGGGGGAGCTTCATCTTCATCACACAAAGGGAATTCACTTTCAACAAAGGAGGTAATCCCACACCATATTTGAATTTTAGGTGACTCAAGAAGATGGGAGAGGTATCCAACCAGATTGAGAAGTTGGACAAAGACAACTTTCAACCTTGGAAGTTTAGGATGACAAACTTCATCATGAGCAAGGACTTAGGAGGCATAATCAATGGAAGTGATGTCAAGCCAATTGCTGCAGATCCAACTAACCCCACCGACCAAGAAAGGAGAGCAATAAGAGAATGGGAGGTAAGAAATAGAAGGGTTATGTTTATGATATCTCAGCATGTAAGCAACACAATGATAGGTCACATTCAAAGCATGGAAACGGCCAAGGAGATGTGGGAATATTTGGAGAAGATGTTCACCACAAACACAAAGGCAAAGAAGGTACAACTCAAAAATCAACTCAACAACTTGAAGAAAGGAGGTAACCAATCCATACATGATTACATAATTAAAGTCAAAGGTATTAGAGATTCATTGACAGCCATATGACATTCAATTGATGATGATGACATGGTTGCATTTGTACTTAATGGTCTTAAAGATGATGACAAGTGGAGGAACTTCATATCCTCACTATATGCTAGGGAAAACATGCCTGATTTTGATCAATTGAACACTTTAATGGTTAATGAAGAAATACTACAAGGTGGAAGGAAGGGCAAAGGTGCCCAATGTCAAATGCTATATGCAGGTAGAGGAAGAGGCAAAGCATCAAGAGGTAGAGGAAGAGGCAAAGCATCAAGAGGTAGAGGAAGAGGCAAAGCATCAAGAGGTAGAGGAAGAGGAAGGCAAAGCCAAAGCAAGCAAAGTGACAACCAAGAAGACTCAAATGAAGGCTCATCTTCAAATGGAAGAGGTAGAGGCAGGAACAATAGAGGAAGAGGAAGAGGATCAAGAGGCAATGGATGCTTCATTTGTTGGAAGCTAGGACATTGCGCAAATGAATGCTACCAAATGAGGAACAATGCTCAAGGTAACTATGCTTCAAATGAATCTAGTGATCAAGTTCTTGCCATGAGTCATGCATATGGAGATAGTAAATGTGAGAAGGATGATACTTGGTACATAGATAATGGTTGTAGCAATCATATGTCTTGTAGGGAGGACATGTTTTGCAATTTACAGGCTCCAAAGCAAAGAGGATGTGTAGAGACAGGTGACAATACCGAGCATGAGATCAAACACATTGGAGATGTCAAATTTCAGGATGGCAAGAAGAGCAAGACACTATCCGAGGTATTATATGTCCCTACTATTACAAAGAATCTCATTTCTGTTGGTCAAATGGTAGATAGAGGATACCAAGTGAAGTTCAATAGCAAAGGTTGCTTCATAGAGGATCCCAAGAATGGATTTCAGCTTGTGGCAAAAGGAGAGAAGCATGGAAGGATGTTTACTCTCAATATCAAGCAAAACCCCAATAAGGTAATGTTCATCACTTTAGGAAATAGGAGAATTGCAGATTTGGATTTGTGGCATAAAAGGATAGGACATGTAAACATTGAAAAGCTAAAGAACATGGAGAAAAGTGCATTGGTCAAAGGGCTTCCAAACTTCTCAACATCACATCTTCATGAGGTATGTGAAGCTTGTCAATTTGGGAAGCAAACTAGGTTGCCTTTCAAGTCAAGCAAGTATGTTTCTCCAAGGGTTTTGGATTTAGTGCATACAGATGTATGGGGACCTTCAAGAGAACCTTCACATGCAGGTAATAGGTACTTTGTTACCTTTATTGATGATTGTTCAAGGAAAATTTGGTTGTATAATCAAGCAAAAATCAGATGTGTTTGAAGTTTTCAAAAAGTACAAGGCACTTGTTGAGAATGAAACAGGTCATAGGATTAAAACCCTAAGGTCAGATGGAGGGGGAGAATATTTCTCCAATGAGTTCACAAGGTTCTTAGAAGATGAAGGCATAAGGAGGCAATACACATGCAGGTATACCCCTCAACAAAATGGTATTTCAGAATGAAAGAATAGACAAATTGCAGAGGTAGCTAGATGCATGTTGAGTGAGATGAATGTACCTTTCTCATATTGGGTTGATGCAGCAACCACAGTAGCATACATTATGAACAGGATATCAACTTCAGGAGTAATGATTTTACTCTAGATGAGGTATACTATCAAAGGAAACCAGATTTGTCTCATTTAAGGATTTTTGGTTGCATATGTTATGTTCATGTCCCACAGGAAGTTAGAGAAGGTAAACTTGATGCTAGGGCTGAAAAATGCATTTTTGTTGGCTACTCAAATGAGCAAAATGGGTACAGGTGTTATAATCCCGCCACTAAAAATCTTAGAGTGTCAAGGGATGTTGTTTTTTATGAGTTAAAACCTTGGTATGGAGGTGCGAATGATTTGCAGGAAGAAGGCTTTGTACATGCAGATCACGTACATGAAGAGAAAGTGCAAGTTAGCACTATATTGAGTGGACCAAGTATGCCAAGTCCTTCACAAAGCTCACCATCATGGAAGGGAAAGAAAAAGGAGTTAGAGCATACATCAGAATGTAGCCACAATAGAGGTAATGGAGGTAACTTGGTAAGAGATTTTCATTCAAGTGAAGATGAAGATGAATTTGAAGAATTTGTAACTCCTGAAGTGCAAAAGAAACGGACACTGAAGAAATATCCAATAACAGGTAGTGAAAGGAGGTCAGAAAGGGTAAAACATCCTATTCAAAAGCTCACTTACGATAGCTTTATTGCAAAGCATTATGCTTATATGACAAAGGTTATCAAAGATAAAGAACCGTCAAGCTATGAGGAAGCTAGCCAACACAAGGATTGGAGAGATGCTATGGATGAGGAGATTCAAGCTCTCAAGGAAAACCAAACTTGGGAATTGGTACCTAGAGAAGAAGGCATGAAGGTAGTGACAAACAAATGGGTGTACAAAGTCAAAAGGAATTCAGATGGATCTTTAGCAAGTTACAAAGCAAGGTTAGTAGTTAAGGGCTACACACAAACATATGGGCTTGGTTATGAAGAAACTTTTAGTCCTCTTGCAAATAAGAATACAATTAGGACTTTGATTTTAGTGGTTGCTTCTAAAAGATGGAAAATGTATCAATTGGACATTAAAAATGCTTTTCTTAATGGAAATTTGGAAGAAGTCGTTTATATGTATCAACCCCTAGGGTATGAAGATGAAAAGAAGCATGATTTTGTATGTAAACTAAAGAAGGCTTTGTATGGACTCAAGCAAGCACCTAGAGCATGGAATCAGAGATTGGTTGAGTATCTAATGAAGTTTTTTTATGTTGCAAGTGATTCAGATCCTTCACTCTACGTCAAAAGGGTTGATGGAGAATCTATATACATATGCATATATGTTGATGATCTTATCATAACAGGTGATAATGATGCAAATATCAAAGAAATTAAGGCAAAACTTGGGAAGGAATTCAAGATTTCAGATCTTGGAATCCTCAAATACTTCTTCGGCATTGAGGTTATGTACAAAAATGATGGTCTCTACTTGATGCAAAGAAAATATTTGTTGGATGTATTGTACAGGTTTGGAATGAGTGGATGCAAACCACTAAAGCAACCAATGGATGTAAACACCAAACTTAGCTCCACCCAAGGAGAAGAACTTGAGGACATTCATACCTATAGGAGCCTAATAGGCTCACTTATATATGGAATCATAACTAGACCTAATTTGGCATTTAGTGTAGGAGTTCTTTCTCAATACATGCATGCTCCTACTAATGATCATTTGAATGCAGCAAAGAGGATACTCAGGTACATCAAAGGTACAATAAATCAAGGACTTTTCTATGCTTATGGAGGATCATTAGGGCTCAAAGGATATGCGGATGCTGATTGGGCGGGCTCCAAAGATGATAGAAGAAGCACCATAGGTTATGTGATCATGGTAGGAAACAATTGTGTATCATGGAGTTCAAAGAAGCAACCCACGGTTGCTTTATCTTCAACTGAAGCTGAATATAGAGCCTTGGCCCAAGCTACTTGTGAGATAATGCGGATGAAAAAGCTAATGCAAGACTTGAGGAGATAATATATCAAGCATATATCTTGCAAACAATCCTATGTTTCATGCAAGGCGCAAACACATCAAAGTCCACTATCATTTCATAAGGGAGAAGGTGCTTGAAAAGGAAGTGGATATTCATCATGTAAGTACAAAGGACTAGGTAGCTGATCTACTAGCAAAGTTCTTGGATGTTGGAAAGCGTGCTAAGCTGAAGCAATCCATACAACTCAAGGAACTTCAAATGCAAAAGAAACTTGAGCTTGAGAGGGAGTGTTAAAAGATATGCATTTTTAGGGCAAGCTCAAGTTTTGTTTTTCATAAAATAACTTCATTTGAAGGCTTTTGAACCTTAGGAAAGTCAAAGTACAAAGTTGAATGTGCAACCTTATCCAAAAGGAGGCATTGGACCACCAAAAGCCACTCCAATGAAGAGACAAAGTCACAAGGCAAGTGAAGAGACAAGGAGGTCATGTGAAGAGACATGGAGGACATATGAAGAGTCATAGAAGGCTCCCAAGCCTATATAAAGACCATCCAAGCTTATTCAAGGCATTTATGGATGCTAGGAAGTTAGGGTGCTCCATATATATGTGTCATCGAGCCATAGGCTCTCATAGATGCTCTTATTCTCTTGTATATCTCTCCTACCCTTTCCAAAGGGTGCTCCATTTCTATAGCAGCTTGTTAGGACTTCAATTTCTCTTTGTAGGAAGCTTCATTCTGAGAGTTCTTGTAGAATCTGGAAAGCTTATAAAGCAAGGATTCTATTCCAAAAGAATTTTGGCAAAACTCGTCTTGTATTGTGAGATACAACTATTTCTTTGTCTATTGTTCTGTCCCGAAACTTGCTAGGAAAACTGGGCTATTTGTGTGACTCAATTGATAGGTCTATAGGTGTCCAAATCTAGTGCTTCATAGGTCATTGGAAAGCCCTTAGTGTCTAGTTTTTGTCGCTAGAAGGGTTTTTGTATTGAATTCGGGAATTGGGAGATATACCAGTTTTAGTGAATATTGGTATGAAGGCAGGTACGTCTTGGGAAGGGTCCAAGCTTCTTGTTGTGCATTTGGAGGAGAAATCTTCCAACATCTACCACTTCTCCTAATGCATTCAGCTTATCGAGCATCATTTGCAACTCGTATTCCATCCTATTGAGTTTTTCATCTTTCTCTACATATCTCTGTCTTTTTGTGTCTCTCTGACTTATCCATCTATCAACCTCTCCTCTCAGCCTCACATTCTCTTTTCCAAGTCCTCCCAATTGTTTATCACTCTCATCTTCGACATCCTTAATCTTCTCTAGCTCCAACTGGAAGTCCTCACTGATCCTCCCCGATTGATCACTATACCTACAAATTACCTCCTGCACTCTTGTGATTTCCTGCTCTCCTCGTTCAAGCCTTCTTGTCCAATTATCCTTGTCTCATTGCGACTCATCTTCTATCATAAGACCATAGCAAACTACTAATACTAAGTCAAAACTGATCTCAAGAACTTCTCTCTCCATTTCTGTACCTTTCCTAAAACTCTTTCCACTCACAAGTCTATCGATTTCATTCCTCAAGTTTTTGTTTTCTCTCTTCAACTCCTTGTTTTTGTTTTTCACAAGTCTCAATTTCTCCTCCCATTTCCCTAAGACCTCCTTTATTTCAATTTGACTTTTCTCTAATCTCTCCATCTTGGTCCTGTCGCTACCTCGCTCCTCACGTATCCAATTTACTTGACATTGTAGACTTTCCATGAGCTTTGCTAATACTTTATCTTGAGGCTCATTGACCTCACCTTCCCTGGCACAACCAATTTCCTTATCTATCTGTAACTTCTCAAAGCTATTGGTCATGTTGATTGGTTGTATCATCTTGGAGATGCCCTTGGTCATCTTTGAGGTCCCGGCTCCCAAAGATGCTTCACTGTTTTCGACCTCCACATAGAGAGAAGAGAAAGTTGAACAAGTTTCCTTCCCTTTGTCCTTCCCAATAGAGATTCCTTTCACCTCACATGTATGCTCAAACAAGCTCTTCTTTCCACAATCTACGCACACAAGAACAAATTCCAAAGGACTTGACACTCTAGGGCAAAATTTGGCAATATGCCCAATCTGTTCGCAACACCAGCATCTCACATAGTTTGAGATTGGGCGAAATCGTCGACCTCTATTCATCTTCCTCATTGTTGGCTCGAATTCAGTTCGTCTATTAGCCTGTCCAAAATTCATTTCCCTCATGTTTTGACCTTCTGAAAACCTCAAACTTCTCTTCGTTGCACCATTTTTTCCAATGATCAAACAAACACACATTGAGTTGAACACACAAACTCACTCACTCACTCCTAATCTTACTCATTCACAAATGCACTCCCCTAGAAACTCACTCAGACATTTACCATCACACCCTCAACCACAAACTCACTCGTGCACTAACTAACTCACACATACATTCCTACATACACCATCACACACAATCACATTTCTCTTGTTCTCATTCAAGTACATAGTAGCACACACACCTTGACTTTCCCACTCTCTTACACACTTTCTCATTTCCTCACACATACACACCTATACTCACCCACTTTACACCTATCTCTCATACACTCTTCCCACACATACACTCACACCACCCCCACTTACTTTTGTACACACACACCCACTCTCATATGCACATATACGCTCACACCTGCAACAAACCCACACCTGCACACACCTATCCACCTTTTGAAGCACAACAAGGCTTTCTGAACCTTTAGTCACCCTTTACCATCCACATAGCATAGCATAATTGTTGTAGCTATTTCTCAGATATATGCAATATCATACCTAACTTACAGAATATTAAGCAAAAGGAAGCAACAAGAAATAGATTGTCATTCAAAATGGTCATCAACAGAAGAGAAAGGTTTTCAAGTGATAAAAGTTCTTCAAAAAGGTGAGCAGCACCTGTAGAAGATCCCATCCAATTGTAAGTGCCTTGATTATAGCCTTCCTTGGTTCAGTGTGTGTGTGGTTCCCTCCAAGACCAACAGATTTTGTTTCATGGCCAGATTGAGCACACCATGCTTACAAGTAAGCTCCCCACAACAACATCAACTCTACCATCTTCCACAAGCACATGTGTACAAAACTGCTTACCTTTAGCCAAATCCAAACTAGAAGCTCATTTGATCGATGCCTATCATCACAACCACAAATTTTCCTTTCAAAATACATGTAATTGAACATCTATTCTACACAATAAAGATATGTTAGTGCAAAAGAAGTAACAATAATTATGGTTAACACTTTAATGGATACAATCAAGTTCTCATGGTGGAATCAGATGTACTTAAAACTATTTCCATTACCAATTGGTGTGCTTTTGCATATATTTTCATGTGGTTCAAACGTCAAAATGCACCTAGAACTTGTTAGTGTTGTATGCATCAAGTTTTTTCTTCATATCTTAATATTTTTATGCATGTCTTTTTGGATGATGTTTTGGTCTCTTGCCAATGGGTTGACCATTTGCATCATTTGTAGCTTTGTTTTGCTAAATAAAGAGAAGTTCACCTTTATTTGAATCTGACAAAATCAATTTTTAAAGTTGTGTGGTAAACATTTGGGCCATATAATTTCTCAAGAAGGAATTGTTATTGATCCAAATAAAGTGAAGACCATATTGGAGCATCTACATCCCTGAACTGCTAAAAAAGTAATGCACAAGCCAGATTCGATGGCATGGGTACCATTTGCACTTTTTAGTGCATATTTCAACCCCTCTTAATGAGTTAGCTCATGCAAAGTCTAGAACCTTTCAATGGGATATAGAATGCAATCTTGCTTTCCACCATTAAAAGTACTTCTTACTCAAGTACCTATTATGCAGGCTCTGGATTGGATTGATCCTTTCCATGTTTTTGTTGATGTGTCTGATGTTTCTATTAGTTAGGTACTTATGTAGAAGGTTGGTTGTACTTGGTATCGAGTGATTTATCATGCTAATTTTTGACCTACTAAAGATGATAAAAACTACTCAATCACCAAACAAAAATGTTTGGGGTTGATCTATTCTATTAAGAAGTTCCAACACTAGTTGCTTGGTTGCCAGTTCAGATTTCATATGGACCATTATGCATTGCTATATTTGGTTAAGCATTAGATTTTTTTTTTATTATGGGAGTTTGATTATGATGTGATACATTGATGAAGATTTTTGCATGTAATAGCATATCTTTTACCATGCATTGATTTTGGGGAATCTCCAAATGAGGTGAATGCTTCTTTTTTGGATGCTTATCTATTTTGTTGGAGTTAGACGTCTGCGGAAGCACGCAAACAACACAAGGAAGAAGAAGAAGCTTGGAGCACAACACACAATACTGAATGTATTACCACTAGAATGTACAAAGATAAGTAACCCATTATGGCAATCAGTGTATATACAAGCCGGGGGAAAAAACCTCCTAAAGAGGGAAAAAAGTGCCCCAGTAGTCCTAGTGTGTTCACACACATCACTACCTAAATATATCAACAACTCCCCCTAGGAGTGATGCGGTGAACAAGGAGTTGGAACTCATGTATAAGGAAGTGCCAAGCTATGCGGAAAGCTTCAAACTTCTCCCTAGGTAGAGCCTTTGTGAAAAGGTCTGCAATGTTCTCCTGTGTGGGCACATATGCCAAGCTGATCTCTCCAGCAGAGAACCTTTCCTTGACATAATGATAATGCACCTCAATGTGATTAGTGAGAGCACGGAACACAGAGTTCGTCGCAACTGCCAATGTGCTCTGATTATAAGTGAAGATGGTGGTGGCAGAAGATTGACCAACACCCAAATCAGCCATAAGGCGTATGAGCCACACACACTCAATAGTCGTTATGAAAGCTACCCTATACTCATCCTCACAACTGGAAGTGGCCACAGTAGGCTGCTTCTTGCTCAACCAAGATATACATGAGCTACCAAGCATGAAGCAAAAGCCACTAGTGGACACACGAGTGTCATAGCAACCAGCCCAATCACTATGAGAAAAAGCATGCAAATCTAGCGGTAGTGATCCCCCCTTGGGATAAAACAATCCAAGTAGTAGGGTGCCACTCAAATAGAGAAATATGCACTTAACTACCTGCCAATGCTTCACACCTGGGCAATGCATAAACTTGCTCATCTGTGAGACAACAAACTGAATATCTAGCCGAGTAATGCATAAGTAAATCAAGCATCCAACAACCTGCTGATAGAGAATAGCATCAAATGCATCTCTAGAATCATGAAGACTCAATCGTAAACATGTCTCCATAAGAGTGTCAATAGGCTTACAGTCTTCAAGGAAAAAACACTGCAATAATGTGTTAGTATATTTTGTTTGACACAAAGCCATTCCACCATCAACTTGCATAAATTGGATGCCCAAATAATGATGCAAATCACACATCTCAAATGAGGCATGCAAAACAGCCTTAAAATCAACAATATGCTTGTCATGAAGACCAGTGAGTAGCATGTCATCAACATACATTACAATGATCAGAAGCACATCATTAGCACACTTAACATATAAAGTGCTCTTGGTTGGAATGTTCTCAAAACCATGTGCAATTAGATAGGCATGTATCTTTTTGTATCAAGCATGTGGTGCTTGCTTTAAACCGTTTAATATCTTCTTTAACTTGTAGACTTGGTTTTCATGCCCTTTTTGCACAAATCCATGGGGTGAAAAAACATACACTTCTTCATGCAACTCACCATTCAAAAATGTTGTTTTAATGTCCAACTGATGTGATTTCCAACCATGATGAGCTGCAAGTGCATAGATGCTACGAATAGTAGTCATTCGTGTTGAGAGTGATGGATGGATGCACTCAGGAAATCAGTTGGTGCTGCAAAACCTGCTTCACACCTGCCCTCTTTTCTCTTCAGAAATGCTTAATACACTTGCTTAGCTTCCAAATGACACAAAGAAACCATGTATGTACTTTGGAAATGGTTTAGGTAATGATCAAACCAAAACAGATAAGTTGGTCCTTCAAAAATCAACCAAAACCTTCTATTCTTGTAATGATACCTGCTCAGACTTTTACTCAGTGTGTCCAGCACACTTAAAATTGGCACAATTCCTTTTGGGAGTATTAATGTACCTTAGTAAGCTACCAATCACAAGTGGAATCACTTCAATTGATAAACTATGCACTGAGAAATAAGTTTAGCAAAGTTATAATCACCCCCGACTTTTCAGGAACTCTGCAGACTGAGACCAGTGTGCACTTCGAATCGATTTTCTCCAAATTGGCTGAATGAAATCCTTTGAAATTTTGTATGCTTGTAGTAGACTTTGAGCTGGTTCCAATGAGCTATAGAACACTTGATTTGGTTCAGTAGATCCAGAGCAATGCTTCTTTGAAGTTGACAGACTTGGAGTAGGATACTCAGAAAAAACCAGAGATGATGAATGTATACTTCTATTGATATATGTGTTTGTACAATCTCATTAGCTTGCCAAGCAGAGCTAAATGAGGTAGTGTGATGTTGGGTATGGAGTAGCCCTCACACACAATGAATTACAATGAAATTTTGTCTCGGGGAGTGAGCTAGAATGGCAGAACTAACCGCGACTTTTTGATTGTATCTTTTATAGAAGTTTTGAGATCATTTGAATTTGAAATTCAAACTTAGGCTCCCTTGAATCTCTCCTCTAAAAGTAGGGAGATATTCTCTCCATCTCAACAATCAAAAATCCACGACTCTAGTGGTAGGTAAGTGGCTTAAGGTGATTACAACCAACTGATAAGTCACTTAGACTTTTACAAGAGGTAAACAAGTAGAAACACATAAGCATATGTTCCCATGAGTCTTCCTTCAATTGAAGTCTAGATAATCCTTTGTCCATGCTAATCTTCCATAAGTTCAAGGGTCCAAGCCAATGTGTGTAGGCTTGTTTGCACCAACAGCTCCCCCTCAAGCCAAACACTTTGGCTTATGTCTTCTTCTTCATTCTTCAATTACTTCCTGCAATC
This sequence comes from Ceratopteris richardii, assembly GCA_020310875.1. NCBI lineage: Eukaryota > Viridiplantae > Streptophyta > Polypodiopsida > Polypodiales > Pteridaceae > Ceratopteris > Ceratopteris richardii. The sequence continues at coordinate 176,421,430 of CM035412.1, forward strand.
CAATCATAGATTTGAATCTGCATAACTTGGTTCCATCCAATGCCTTTGTAAGTAAATCTGCACATTGCATATTAGTAGATACATATGTCAATTGTATATCTTTACTTAGCAATTTCTCTCTCACATAGTGGTAATGAACCTCTATGTGCTTTGTTCTGGCATGATAAATTGGGTTTGCTGCAAGATGAAGAGAGCTAGTATTGTCTCCAAAGATAATAGGTGATCTTGTGAGTAGACCTAACTCTGTATATAGAAGCTTTAACCAGATAGCTTCTTGAGTAGCATTTGCAAGTCCTCTATACTCTGCTTCAGTGGATGACAATGCCATTGTAGGTTGCTTCTTAGCTGACCATGAGATAGGCTTATCTCCTGCAAAACAAATGTAACCTGAGGTGCTTCTCCTATCATCCTTGCATCCTGCCCAATCTGCATCTGAATAGACTTTAATATCAATGTCTGATGTGTAAGGAAAATACAAACCATGGCTTTGAGTTCCCTTGAGGTACTTCAAGATCTTCTTGGCTGCCTCTAGATGAGGTATTCTAGGTTTGTGCATGAATTGACTAAGCACACTTACTCCATATGCTATGTCAATTCTTGTCAAGGTAGCATAGTTCAAACTACCCACCATACTTTGGTATCCTGTAATGTCTTTGATTTCTTCTCCTTCATGAGCACTTAGCTTTTGGTTAACCTCCATTGGAGTAGTAGATACCTTAGCATCCTGCAAACCAAACTTCTTGACCATATCCTGTACATACTTCTTTTGAGTAATGTATATACCTGAGTTTGTGTAGATCAATTCAAGACCTAGAAAATATTTTAGTAATCCAAGATCACTAATCTTGAATTCTTTCATCATCTGACCCTTCATGTGTCTAATCCCATTGACATCATTACCTGTAATGATGATGTCATCAACATAAACACATAAGTAAATTACCTCTGTATTACTTCTCTTTATGAATAGAGAAGTGTCTGCTTTGCTCATCACAAATCCTTGGTCTTGGAGGTAGGTGGTCAATCTGTAGCTCCATGCTCTAGGTGCCTGCTTCAAACCATACAGAGCCTTCTTCAATTTACAAACATAATGTACCTTTCTTGGATCTTCATAGCCAGGTGGTTGTGACATGTAGACTTCTTCAGATATCCATCCATTCAAGAATGCATTCTTCACATCCAATTGGTACATGTTCCAATTCTTGGATGCAGCTACACTCACCAAAACTCTGATAGTTGGCATCTTGGCCACAGGAGAAAATGTCTCCTCATAATCAATGCCTTGGGTTTGTGCAAAACCCTTGGCTACCAACCTAGCTTTGTACCTGTTAATTGTTCCATCTGAATTCTTCTTCAATTTGTAGATCCATCTGGATCCTATTACCTTCATAGTATCCTTCTTGGGTACCAAGTCCCAAGTATCACTCTCTTGGAGGGCTTCTATCTCCTCATCCATGGCTTCTCTCCATTCTGGCTTTGTAATTGCTTCTTCATAGGTACCTGGTTCTTCATTCAACAAGTCTTTTGCAAGATATACAGAGTGTTTAGTTACAAGTGATGTGTCATACCCAAATCTGATAGGTTTCTTCTTCTCTCTCTGAGATCTTCTCATAGCTTGAGTAGAAGTTTCTGCCTTGTCCTCCAATTGCTTCATCTTCATCTTTCCTTTGGATTTCCAAGCTTTGAACTCTTCAAGGTTGATGGTATCATCATCTGAGCTTGAGTCTTCTTGCTGAGTTGGCTCTTCCTTGGTAAGCTTTGGAAAATCTTCCTCTATGTCATAGGGTAGACTCACTTTCCTGCATTCATTCTCATACCATGAGTCATTCTCATCAAATATGACATCTCTGCTTACCTTGAAGCCTTTGTTTGTAGGGTTGTAGAATCTGTATCCCTTTTGGTTCAAATCATAACCAATGAAGATACATTTCTCTGCCTTTGGGTCTAGCTTTCCTCTTACCTGTGAGGGAATATGCACATATGCTATACAACCAAAGATTTTGCAATGATCTAGAGAGGGTCTCTTACCATGCCATGCTTCATATGGAGTCATGCCATCAAGTGATTTGGATGGCAACCTGTTGATGAGGTAAGTGGCAGTGGACACACTCTCTGCCCATAGGTAATTTGGTAACCTTTTTTCATTGAGCATAGACCTAGCTGTTTCCACTATAAGTCTATTCCTTCTTTCTGCTACCCCATTTTGTTCAGGTGAATATCTGGTAGTGATCTCTCTCTTGATGCCTCTTTCCTGCAAGAAATCTTCAAACTCATTGGAGAAATACTCTCCTCCACCATCTGATCTTAGCCTCTTCAAGCTTCTACCTGTTTGATTCTCAACAAGAGCAAGATACCTCTTGAAACAATTAAACACTTCATCTTTATGCTTCATAAAGTATAAAATGGTCCACCTGCTATAGTCATCAATAAAAGACACATAATATCTTGAACCAGAAATGGAAGGGTCCTTGCTAGGTCCCCAAACATCTGTGTGTACCAAGTCTAGGTAGTCTTCATGCATGAAACCTTTTCTTGAGTAGGGTAATCTGTGAGACTTACCAAATTGACATGATCCACATTTGTAAATCATGTGTTGCTTGGATACATTAGGTATCCCAAGCACACATTGATCCCTGCACATTTGCTTGAGAGTTCTTTCACCTATGTGCCCTAATCTTTTATGCCATATCTCTAACTCTGAGAGTGTCTGATCCTTATAATTATACAAAGCAATGTTTTTTGTATCCTCTAGCTCAAATGTAAATAATCTACCTGATTTCTCCCCTTTGGCTATCCTTCTGAATCCTTGTTTTGGGTCCTCCACATATGCTCCATGTTGTGTGAATCTGACCTGCAAACCTTTCTCCACAATCTGACCAACACTCATTAAATTTTTAGTTATTGTTGGTACATAGAGTACCCTGCTTAATAGGTTCTGATTACCATCACATGTCTTCACATTTCCAACTTTGACAACAGAGTGTTTAGTGTCATCACCTGTTTGTACCTGATGTTTGCCCTTGGGCTCTTCCAAATCAGAAAGTAGTGCCACATTGCCAGCTACATGGTTAGAACATCCTGAGTCAATGTAAAATAAATGATCATCATTTGTACCTATCTTGGAGGTCATGTTCATGATCAATAAGGAGTCATCTTGCTCCTCTGTGTAGTTGTTGTAGTCTCTTATATTTCTGAATCCACCTTGGTAGTTTCCATTGTGGTTGTTGTTGTAATTGTTGTTGTATTGGTTGTTGTACCCATTGTAGCTTTGATGTTGGTTGAATCTGCCTCTTCCTTGAGAGTATCCACCTCTTGAGTAGCCTCTTCCTCTCTGATTTTTGTAGTTCTTGTAGCATTCATCTGTGGTATGATTGGACAACCCACAGATGTTGCAAGGTGATGAGTTGTAGGGTCTCCCCCTACCTGACTTACCTCCTCTGCCTCTTCCTCTAGATGACCTACCTCTCCCTGCATAATTGGCTTGAGAGGTAGAGCCTTCTTCATCCTGTTTCTTCTTGCCTTTATCTTTAACTTTCTTATCAGTAAAGAGAGCAGAGGGGTTATTACCTTTTGATTGATCTCCAGCTTTGGTGAACTTTGCTTCATGTGTAAATAGTTGACCCATGAGTGTTGTGAGATCAGGAGTATGCATGTCCATGTAGAGGTCCATTGCAGTGGTGAAACTTTCCCACTTATCATCTGCCTTGAGTCCATTTGTCACTTGCCTGACTATTTGCTCCTCTTCAATTTCCTCTCCAATGCTTGCTAGTTGGTCTGCCACATCTTTGATCTTTGTCACATATTCTGAGACTGATTGCTTGGGCTGCTTCCTCAGTGTTGTGAACTCTATCCATAATTGGTTCTTTCTAGCCCTTGTGTTGGAAGAAAAGTAATTTGACAAGGTTTCCCAAGTCTCTTGGGAAGTCTTACAATTCCTTACATGAGGTAAAAGAAAGTCAGATATAGAGTTTAAGAGATAAGACCTTGCCAAAGCATCCTTTGCACACCATTGGTTAAGTCTTTCATGCTCATCCTTTGTAGGTAGTCCTCTAGTCTTGAATGAGGGCAGCTCTTCATCTCCTGATATGTATCCAAATAGACTTCTCCCTTGTAGATAGGTCTTCATTCTCAACGACCAAGCTTGATAGTTGTTTCTGTCCAATTTGTCAATGAAAGAGGGGAAACCATCACCCATGATTACTTTGTTTTGCTCTGATACCACTGTTGAGAGTGATGGATGGATGCACTCAGGAAATCAGTTGGTGCTGCAAAACCTGCTTCACACCTGCCCTCTTTTCTCTTCAGAAATGCTTAATACACTTGCTTAGCTTCCAAATGACACAAAGAAACCATGTATGTACTTTGGAAATGGTTTAGGTAATGATCAAACCAAAACAGATAAGTTGGTCCTTCAAAAATCAACCAAAACCTTCTATTCTTGTAATGATACCTGCTCAGACTTTTACTCAGTGTGTCCAGCACACTTAAAATTGGCACAATTCCTTTTGGGAGTATTAATGTACCTTAGTAAGCTACCAATCACAAGTGGAATCACTTCAATTGATAAACTATGCACTGAGAAATAAGTTTAGCAAAGTTATAATCACCCCCGACTTTTCAGGAACTCTGCAGACTGAGACCAGTGTGCACTTCGAATCGATTTTCTCCAAATTGGCTGAATGAAATCCTTTGAAATTTTGTATGCTTGTAGTAGACTTTGAGCTGGTTCCAATGAGCTATAGAACACTTGATTTGGTTCAGTAGATCCAGAGCAATGCTTCTTTGAAGTTGACAGACTTGGAGTAGGATACTCAGAAAAAACCAGAGATGATGAATGTATACTTCTATTGATATATGTGTTTGTACAATCTCATTAGCTTGCCAAGCAGAGCTAAATGAGGTAGTGTGATGTTGGGTATGGAGTAGCCCTCACACACAATGAATTACAATGAAATTTTGTCTCGGGGAGTGAGCTAGAATGGCAGAACTAACCGCGACTTTTTGATTGTATCTTTTATAGAAGTTTTGAGATCATTTGAATTTGAAATTCAAACTTAGGCTCCCTTGAATCTCTCCTCTAAAAGTAGGGAGATATTCTCTCCATCTCAACAATCAAAAATCCACGACTCTAGTGGTAGGTAAGTGGCTTAAGGTGATTACAACCAACTGATAAGTCACTTAGACTTTTACAAGAGGTAAACAAGTAGAAACACATAAGCATATGTTCCCATGAGTCTTCCTTCAATTGAAGTCTAGATAATCCTTTGTCCATGCTAATCTTCCATAAGTTCAAGGGTCCAAGCCAATGTGTGTAGGCTTGTTTGCACCAACAATTCGACATGTAGGTGCAAAGGTCTCACCAAAATCAATGTCTCTTTCCTGCGCATAGCCCTTTGCAACAAGCCTAGCCTTATACCTGTCAACTGTTCCATTAGGCTTACACTTCAGCCTGTATAGCCACTTGGTGCCAATGGACTTCTTGCAAAGAGGCAAGTCACATAGAGACCAGGTACCATTCTTCATTATGGCATCATATTTAGATTGCATAGCAGCCATCCAATTTTTTGAATTTTGTGCTTCATCAAACAAAACAGGCTCATTCTCATCATAGAGACTAGATGCAGCCATAGCATAGCAATTTGATGCAAAAGAGGCACTATGAGAGCTTGAACAAGTACCATGTGATAGAGGTGCATCCAGTTTGCTATCACGCAAAGTTTGCACCAGCCATTTTGGCATAGTTTTTGCTTGCTCAATTTCAGCTCTCATCAACATGTGCATCATGTAAATCTGCATCAGAAATGGAATGATGTGCATCATCACATGAAACTTGCAAAGGCTAAAAGTTTCCTTATTAGGACCAGCACTAGACTGTCCACCTGTAAAAAGAGGCATCAAAGTATCATACATGTCTTTGGAGCTAACAAATGTCTCCTTCGTACATGAAAGTAAGGGCTGAATAGCATCTTCCACAAAAACAACATCATGGCTAACCAGAATGCATTTAGTATGTGGATGATATAGACAATAGCCTTTGCTTTCAGAACTGTATCCAACAAAAATACATTCCACTCCTTTATCAAATTTTCTGTGATGTTGTTTAGGTACTAATGCATATGCCAGACAACCATGTTTTGCATATGCCAGACAACCAAAAACATGTAGATGAGCAACAATTGGCTTGCGACCATGCCAAGCCTCATATGGAGTGATAGACTGCAATGCTTTAGTGGGACACCTGTTAAGTCCATATGTTGCACACATAACAACCTCAAGCTAGAAACTATGTGGTAAAGTCTCACTCTTAACCATACACCTTGCCATCTCCATGAGTGACGTGTTCTTCCGTTCTACAACTCCATTCTATTGAGGTGTATATGGCGCTCTACATTGATGTTGTATCCCACGTTCATCCAGAAATGCATTAAAGTCAGAAGACAATATCCCCCCCCTTCAATCAGAACAGAGGGTGCCCATTTTACATGCTGATAAATTTTCAGCCAAAACCAAAAATTGTTTGAAGCACACGAACACTTCCGACTTTTCTTTGAATGGATATACCCATGCATGCCTGGAAAAATCATCAATGAAAGTCACGAAGTAAAGATAGTTTCCAAAAGAGGGTGTCTACTTAGGACCACAGATGTCACTATGAACAAGCTGCAATTTTTGTGTAGCTCGAACAGAACCATCTTTTGGGAATGAGGAACACTGCATTTTGCCCAAAATACAGGCTTCACATACATGTTTACTGGGTGGCTCAAGTTTGGGCAAAGAGGACACCATTTCTGATTTCTGTAAGCATACCAAACTAGCAAAATTCAGATGAGCAAAGCATGCATGCCAAAGCTTTACATCTGACATAGCCTGAGAATCATGTACTACACATGCTGAGTCATTCATAGATTTTTCATAGTCTATGAGTTTATATAGCCCATGACATAAAATGGCAGAAGCAATAATCATGTTGTTGTTTGATAGATCATGAACTGTACACCTATCATCAACAAATTTCACAACCACACCAATCTTGGCTAAAGCTGAAACTGATAATAGATTCTTCTTGATCTCTAGCACAAATAAAGCAACTGACAAAGTGAAAGAACTACCATCAGTAGTAATCAGAATGATCTTACCAACTCCCATAACAGGATATGAGGAGTTGTTGGTGCATGTAACAGTATTGCCTGTAGGGGCAGTACTCGAGTGAAGAGAAGAAACTGCGCTACGAGGTAATATGTTTGGTCGCCCCACTATCAAAGTACCAAACATCTGATTGTACTACATACATGCACTACTCATGATAAGATGGGTCAAAACTGCAAACAGTAGTAAACACCCATTCCTCATTCTGCACTAGATTAACAGACTCTATTTTCGGTGTAGAGGCCTTTGCAACAACCATTTCGGCCTCTTCCTTCTTTGCCTCTTTAGTAGCCAATTTTGGACAGCTCTTAATGACATGATCATTTGCTTTACAATATTTGCAAAACATTTTCTACTTTTCTAATTTCTTCTCATCTTTGTCTCCCTTCTTCAATTGTGCAAAATTAGCATTTTTACTTACTAGTAGAAGAGCTCCATTTTCCTTTGCCCTTCTGACTAGCCAAGAAAGCTTGATCTGCAACACACATGATAGACCTATTCTGCCTCAACTGATTTTCCTTCAACGTAACAAAAACTAACTCTTCAAATGTTAAGGCATTTGGATTGCCTTTCATCATCAAATGAAGAGTAGAAGCAAAAATCTGATATGAGTCAGGAACACCATTTAGAATAGTCTGCACAAATGAATTGTCAAGAAGGACTTCATCAGCAGAAATCAATTGTTCCTTCAAATCCTTGATCTTTGTCAAAAAAATCTCCATAGAATCACCTTCGTTCATGTGCTCACTCTCCAAATGTTTTCAGAGGTAAGCAAAACAAGCCTCATTCCTAGCCTGGTACAATGTGGTAAGTGTATCCCAAGCATCCTTAGCTATTCTGTAAGATCAAATGTGAGGAATAATGGCGCATTTGACAGACAAAGCTATCAATGCATGTGCTTGAGCATTTCTTCCATCCCAACAAATTTGCTCTGTAGTAGGTGCAACAGTAGCATGAATAGGAATTTGCAGAATATCACCATCTTTGACACCATCTGCATCAGCTTGAGTACCTGTATTTGTAGTACTGATGTTCGTAGTTGTAATAGGACGTTTTCCAACACCCTACACAATATTACATAGTCCTTTTGCGACCAATACATGATGCATCATATAAGCCCACAATGGATAATTGGTACCATCCAACTTATCCTCAACAGCCAACATACAGAATACATCACTACTTTCAGCCATGGCCACTGACTAAAATACCTTGATGTAGAAAAATGATTGTATCTGAAAAAGTTGAACAGAACTACCCAAATGAGTTATGCTAGACCTATAGAAGACTTTGAGATGCTTATACCAGCAAAACAAAACTTGTATATATCTTTGGAACAAAAAGACAAAATAGCATGCACAAGTGCTAAGATAGTGCGTTCGGAGGCCAAAACAAGCTTAGATCGTGATTTCGGCACACATGACAAAGGTATTTTGATCTCCTAATCACCTTGAGTATGCACACCAAATTTTGTGCGATTCTGAGATTGTGATCGGAGGAGTGTCGATGATGCCCTAGATGAAGTAGCGACCTGCTTTCATACCGATTGTTGGAGTTAGACGTTTGCGAAAGCACGCGAACAACACAAGGAAGAAGAAGAATCTTGGAGCACAACACACAATACTAAATGTATTACCACTAGAATGTACAAAGATAAAGAACATGTTAGGGCAATAGGCATATGTACAAGTTGGGGGGAAAAACCCTCCTAAAGAGGGAAAAAAGTGCCCCGGTGGTCTTAGTGTATTCACACACACCACTACCTAAATATATCAACATATTTCACATGGCAAAGGATGGGATACTCAAACATTGTGTACATTCATTCTTGTAGAATTATGTTAAATATTTTGATCTTATAAAGATTGTTAGATATTTTGATCAACTTTTAGCTATCTTGTTCAGCTATTAGCTATTTACATCATACTACTTTAAGTCTATGGGTGGATTCAAAATATTTTGGTGGTACATAGATGGTATTTGCTTCCAAACTCATGCCACCACCCTCTTGATTCACACTTGTTTTGTTGCAACTCAAATGCTAAATTATTGTGATTGTTGGATTAAACAAAAAACTTTTATAACTTTCGATTTAATCTGTTTTAGGGTTGCGAGTTTTGTTTCGAGGGGGTGAGACACTACACTTTCTCCATCTACAAGTTACATAGAAGATGGTGAGTGCCTTCATATTGTCTGAGTCCAACCTAATAGTTTAACATTTTACATGTTAGCTACTTGTTAGACTCAAAAAATGACAACAAGAGATGGTTGAACGACACCCTAAGAGAGAGGATCAGGAAGTAATCCTCAACCATGGATTATGGGACAAGTGGTTAACCCATCATACTCCTAGCCGGTAGGTCATGAGTTCAATTCCCACAATTGGTATCAAAGCCTAGGAGGTAGGCTTGGGCAAGGTGGAAGGTGCGGCACGGTGTGGCGCATCGTGTTGCAGGGTACATCCCGTAAGGGTACAACACATCCCATCAAAGATTAGAGCATATCTCCCAATCCATAGGTTGGATTTACAAGTGTAAGATACCCTTGGAAAGCTCTTGGAATGAGATTTCCAATGGCACTAGATTGAGGATCCAAGATACCTAGAATGGGTGAGAACTAGGTTCAAGATACTAAGGTTGAGAACAAGGGGCTCAAGAGACCAAGGTTGCAAACAAGGCAAATCCGTAGGCAAGTGGCCAAGAAGTAGAAAGGCAAGGTTCAAGAGACCAAGGTTGAGACCAAGGGTTGAAGAGACCAAGGTTGAGAACAAGAAGGTTCAAGAGATTATGCAAGGGTGAGGACATCACTTCAAAGGGAGATTAAGGGTTGATCATTGAGGATCATGACCTCTAGAAGGAGAAGAGAGTGTTAGATTCAAGAAATGACAGCAGGAGATGGTTGAACCACACCCTAAGAGGGAGGATTAGGAACTAATCCTCAACCATGGATTTTTGGGGCAAGTGGTTATCCCATCATACTCCTAGCCGGTAGGTCATGAGGTCAATTCCCACACTACTTCCTATTAGTTGTTAGTTGTAACCTTTTAGTTATAAATATTTATTTCCTTATAGCTATTAGTTATTTTGTTAGCTATTAGTGATTTTTTGTTAGCTATTAGTTGTAACTTGTTGGCTACTTAGCTATACTTAGTTATTTGATAGTTCACTACTTACCCATTAGCTACATGTTAGCTACTTCCTGTTAGATGTTAATTGTAACTTACCAATTAGCTACATGTTAGCTACTCTTGGCTAGCTATTTGATTTCTTGTTGGCCCATGTTGCTGATTTGTTGATCGTTACCAGTGATTCTTGTTAGTTGTTAGCTACATCCTGCTAACTATTACTAATTTCTTGTTAGTTATTAGCAACTAATGGTTTCCTATTAGCTGTTAGTTATAAGTTGTTAGCTACTTACTTATTAGTTATCTACCTTATAGTTAGCTATACTTACCGATTAGTAAGCTACTTAACTATTAGCTAAGAGTTAGCTACTTCTTTTTAGTTATTAGTTGTAACTTATCGATTAGCTACATGTTAGTTACTTCCTGTTAGCTATTAGCAATTAGTGATTTCTTGTTAGCTTTTAGTTATAACTTGCTAGATACTTACTTGTTAGTTAGCTACTGACCGATTAGCTAGTCGTTAGCTACTTACCAATTAGCTAGTTGTTAGCTACTTACTGATTAGCTAGTCGTTAGCTACTTGATAGTTAGCCACTTACCGATTAGCTAGTCATTAGCTACTTCCCGTTAGCTATTATTTGTAGCTTACCGATTTCTAGTTAGTTGTTAGTTGTAACATGTTCCATACACCTATTCACACACAACTTCTAACCATTAGCTCTTAGTCATCACACCTTGGTTGTTATCCATCATCATGTACACTTATAGAATTTTAGGAAGTGGTTACTTAGGAAATTGGTTTATAATTATCTAGTAGTCAATATGTGCACTACATAGTGCCAGACTAAAAAATGTCCCATCATCACATGGGTATTACAAATCCTAGGGCATACTATTGTATACGGCCTCATAGACATCACCATTAATTGTAAATAATTTTGAAGAATCATGGATCGGTGACATGGGTATTTTAATGCATCTTACAAGATGGGAATACATACAAGTTGTTGGTCTTATTTCTAACAACCAATAGACATTTTCTTCTAGTCTCTCAAAAATAAACCAACCACATAATATGTTCTTGAAGTTGTCATATTGTTGTTCCAAGCATCCACTAGTGTCTTCGGTGCGAACTGTTTACCTTGTGCGCACTTTAATAAATAGAAATTTGCACCTCCATCATTGTCCTCTTCTACATTGGCTACAAAGTTATCATCCATCACCAATGCATCTGATAGATAGTTTCCATCACCTTCAAACATAAAATTGGAAACCGATGAGTCATCTGCTTCATTTGATTCACTAATAAGAGTCAAAGTATTGTACATCCAATTTTGAAGGTAGCATTTGTTGATGCATCTTTCCCACTAACCTTGAATACAATGAAAACAAGCACATGTTCGTTCACTGACACCAACGCACTATCCATCTAGCCTTGAATAGCCATGAATTGAATGCAAGGACCAAACTTGAGATATCCCCTTACAATCTGAAGCCTTCTCCCTGTTCACTTTGTCAACCTTCACTTCCCAAAAGACTCGTGTGGCATTTCTCTCTTTTGACCCTAACAAATGTCCTCTAAGAAACTCCACAACATCTATTAGCCACTTCCGCATTGCACCGTTAGGTTTAACTTGTTCATGGGTTAGCACCCTTTTCACAACTGCATCTGGACCATCACATTCTCCCTTCTTGTGCCCTAAGTTAAAGAAGTTCCATATCGTATTCATGCTTGTTAGCCCTAGATATCTTCCTACAAAGTAAAATGGATGTTTATATTTAAATTGCGAAGTTGCGCCGCCTGACCATACCCACTATTGGCTTAAGTCAAGGTTTAGCTCTCTCGACCATTGCCAATGTAATTGGAAACAATGTTGCAAAAAAAGGGTGTCATGTTTCTTGTCATCAGATATGAAGAAGTGGATTACCTTTTTTGAGTTTCCCTCCATACAAAAATATGTGATATGCACCAAAATAGTTATTTGTACAGACCACCAATGCATAGATTATATTTCATTTTTCTCATGGAATTTATAGTTTTTTGAAAAATCAACATTGCATCCACAACATCACCTCAAAATTCAGAGACACACATCTTAAACTGGTTCACTTGCCATAAATAAATGAAATTGTGCTTGATAAATTTCTTTAGAGTTTTCTCAAATAATCATGTTACAACTTTAGGACTCATGTCCCACTTTAGAAATTCTTTCCTTTTAAAATCTTGTCCTTCATACATTGACATGACATCTTCAAAGTTCTTGATAGAAATATGATATCCCTTAATGCTAGTCTCTGTCAGACACCACTTAAAATGTCCTCTTTAGCACTCGGAGCACTCACCCATCACACATTTGTTCTAGTGGAATATGGTATCATTCTGACATGGACATCAAATACTCTCTATAATGTTGGTAATTGATTGAAAAGTAGTTGTTGAAGCATTGCAACTTGATGTTGTCCCTATCTGACAAATAGAATAGTCACAATCACAAAGACAAGTATGCACAATAGAGCTTGATTGATGTAGGATATTGATTGCATCCTTAAGGTATCACATTTGAACATGATAAATGCAGCAACATGTGAATCTATCTTTCAATCTCTTAGCAAAATATGGCTTCAATGATTCAAACTTTCAAAGTTGGCACTTATCATTGGATGGCATTGTTTGAAACATATAAATAGATCCATCTACATTACACAAACGTGCATGTTAGTGGTCATTAATTAGTTTGTTATTAGTTAACTATTACTAAGTAGCTAGTTCTTGTTTAGTTTTTTCAAGGCATTAGCTTGTTACCAGTTAGCTATTACTAAGTAGATGGTTCTTAGCTAGTTGTTAGTTATTAGCTATTGTTACCAATTAGCTATTACTAAGTAGCTGGTTCTTGGTTAATTTGTTTGTAATCAGCTATTACTAATTAGCTTCTTACTAGTTAGCTATTACTAAGTAGTTGGTTCTCGATTAGTTTTTTGTAATTAGCTCTTATTTATTAGTTTCCTACCAATTAGCTATTACTAAGTAGTTGGTTCTTGGTTACTTGATTGTAATTAGCTATTACTAATTATCTTGTTATTAGTTAGTTATTACTACATAGATGGTCCTTGGATAGTTGTTTATAATTAGCTATTACTTATTAGCTTATTACCAGTTAGCTATTAGTAAGTAGCTAGTTCTTGGTTACTTGTTTGTAATTAACTTCTTACCAGTTAGCTATTATTAAGTAGCTAGTTCTTGGTTGAACATTTGTAATAAGCTATTACTAACTAGCTTGTTATCAGTTAGCTATTAATAAGTAGATGGTTCTTGGTTAGTTGTTTGTAATTACCTATTACTTATTAGCTTGTTACCAGTTAGCTATTAGTAAGTAGCTAGTTTTTAGTTACTTCTTTGTAATTAGCTATGACTAGTTAGCTTCTTACCAATTAGTTATTACTAAATAGTTGGTTCTTAGTTAGTTGTTTGTAATTAGCTATTAGTAATTAGCTTCTTACCAGTTAGCTATTCCTAAGTAGTTGGTTCTTGGTTAGTTGTTTGTAAGTAGCTATTACTTATTAGCTTGTCACCAATTAGCTATTAGTAAGTAGTTTTTTCTTGGTTACTTATTTGTAATTAGCTATTACTAATTAGCTTCTTATCAATCAACTATTAATGAGTAGCTAGATTTTGGTTAGTTTTTTGCAATTAGCTATTAATAATTATCTCATTACTAGTTAGCTATAACTAAGTAGTTGGTTCTTGGTTAGTAGCTTGTAATTAGCTATTACTTATTAGCTTGTTACCAATTAGCTATTAGTAAGTAGTTGGTTCTTGGTTACGTGTTTGTAATTAGTTGTTACTAATTAGCTTCTTACTAGTTAGCTATTACTAAGTAGTTGGTTCTTGATTAGTTATTTGTAATTAACTATTACTAATTAGCATGTTATTAGTTAGCTATTATTAAGTAGTTGGTTCTTGGTTAGTTGTTTGTAATTAGCTATTACTTATTAGCTTGTTATCAGTTAGCTATTAGTAAGTAGTTGGTTCTTGGTTACTTGTTTGTAATTAGCTATTACTAATTAGCTTCTTACTAGTTATCTATTACTAACTAGCTAGTTCTTCATTAGTTGTTTGTAATAAGCTATTACTAATTACCTTGTTACTAGTTAGCTATTACTAAGTAGTTAGTTCTTGGTTAGTTGTTTCTAATTAGCTATTACTAATTAGCTTGTTACCCATTAGTTATTACTAAGTAGTTGGTTCTTAGTTAGTCGTTTGTAATTAGTTATTACTAATTAGCTTGTTACCAATTAGCTATTAGTAAGTAGCTAGCTTTTTTTTAGTTATTTGTAATTAGCTATTAACAATTAGCTTCTTACTAGTTATTTGTTAGTAAGTAGCTAGTGCTTGGTTAGTTATTTGTAATTAGCTATTACTAATTATCTTATATTTATTTGGATATTACTAATTAACTTTTCATTATGTCTAATTAGCTAAAAAAGCAAACTGACAACTAAAAATAGGATTAATTGAGATACATCAAGAAGGTGAATAGAGTGCTCCAAATGTTGATTTCTACCAAGTTGGGCCGTGCATAAATCCTTCTTATTTGGTGACACCCTGTTCTTTCTTGTCCAAAGCATGATAATCAGATCCTTGACCTCTTAAGTGATACATGTGGTATGTGTCGATCTACCAGTTGTCTTCAAGAAGCTATGATCAGACTCCGCTGCACTTAACCAATCAATCATATCATAGATGACTTTCCTAATTACTCCCAATACCTTAGAAAGTCTTGAAATATTTATTTGATCTTTTTATGAATACGCATAACTATTTAGAATCATCACCAATGTTGATCTCTTGAACACAAGGTCATTAGAATTTTTTCTCATAATTTGTGGTGTATTTCGAGGATTGATGACAAGTGTATATGTCACATGATCTTTGCTTCTGCCCATTGCATGAAAAAGTTGTCCAATACATGGATCCCACAACATCCTATTTAGTGCCTCGATTTTATTTTCACAACATAGGTGTCTAGTGTGATTTGTTAAAGTACTTGATGATCTTATCCACAATGCCATCCAAGTTGGTTGAATTAAGATAAGCATTACCCTCCATATTTATGTCCAATCATGATGTTATCATGTCTCTATATTTCCTTTTTTTCCCTTCCAATAACATCTTAATAATTGCTAATCACTATCCACTATTGGTATTGTATTAGCTTCCATGAGTTCGATTGTCCAAGATTGCCCTACATCAACACATTACCAGTGAGGAAGAAACCATAAATACAATAACATCTACCAATCATTCATCTACTTTATTATATTGATTTTACATTGAGTATTCTCATCTAATATCAATATGTGCTCCATCCCTTACGTATGTATACTTGTTATACCACTTTTGAACTTGCAACAATCATCCACAACCTTAGATGTTACACACAATGAATGGAGATTGTGAAATCACTTTTAAACCTACAACAATCATCCACAACCTCATATGTTACTCATATCATACTTCCAAATGTTATAGGAAAAAAGTAAATTAATGAAGGAATTGTACAAGTTGTGCAGGGGTCAAGAGCCCACACATCACCATAAAATCATTGTCATCAATCTTTACAAAAATGATGATTCTATGATAGTAACACCCAGTATTGTGATATCCAAATTCATCATCTCATCCATATCCAAGAAAAAATAATTTTCTAGAATTATTGTCCAATTCTTATCCAAGATGATTTGAAACATGAGCATATGCTTCACAAGTAAACACTCAAAGGTGATCATAACATGGTGCCTTCCTAATTTATAGCTCTTGTGGCACTTTTAGATCTTTGGAAGCACTAGGTGATAATTTTATTGCATGACTATCAATTAGGACTACTTTTGCCCAAAATACTTGAGTGAGGCTTGCATGATCTAATGTAGAAACTACTTAATCTTGAATAGGACTATTCATCTTTTTTATGAATCCCTTTTGTTTTGTGGTATAAGGTGTCATAAGATCTCTTATAATTTCTCTAATTTGGTAAAAAGTCTTGAATTCGAGAAGTGTACTCACTTCATTTTTTTAATGTAAAGCCTTGAGCTTAGTAACCCTTCCATCTTAATTAAAGCAATACATTTTCAAATTGTAGGCAAAAACCAATCCTTCAATTTGATTGGATATTTGTCAAAACACCACATATTATCTTGAGAAAGTAACAATGAATTAAACACCTAACCATCTTATTATATAGAATTTGGGAAATAGAGTGCCCTTTGAGTTAATCAAGGAAACTTTTACATGTTCAAACCACACCACTCTTTGGTTGTAAAGTGGTTAAGCTGTATTCTACATGTTCAAATACACAACTCTTTATTAGTAAAGATGGTCTAATGGAGTGGCTTTAAATGAGTGGAAGCTTCTAGAAGGTATAGAGCTCTTGGGCAAAACTCTTTGCCTTTTATACTCATAGGGATTGAACCTAAGACCTCCTCAATCTAGCTCTCAATACTTAACTATGAGGCAAAATCCATTCCTTGGTTACTTTCAAGGACTTAATAATCTTGAGTTGACTCTATCTCGAGCCAATCTACCTTACAACATCCCCCCCTCCTGCTTGAAGAATATTTTTTTCCTCAAAATTATGCCTCAAGGAACAAGCTATATAATTAGAATTCCCCCAAGCCCATGGTGCAACTTAGCAACATTATCATTATTTCCCTTTGATATTACAAGCTATATAATAAGAATTCCTCCAAGCTGATGGTGCAACTTAGGAGCATGATTGTTATTTCCCTTTGAAATTAACCTCTTGAAGTCTAACAAGAGGAAAATTTAACCTTTAAGGAACTAACTTCCTATGATGCACTTTCCTCTGGTCCATATTTCTATTTAACTAGGCACTCTTGATGACATTGATTTCTATTGTGTTCATCTCAAGCAGGTAGCACCTTATGAATTTCATGCGAATCAGAGTTAACTTAAAGAGTTTGGATACATTCGTTGTTGCACAAAACCCGGTGTTTCATGCATGGACCAAACATATTGAGGTGCATTATCACTATGTGAGAGAGTGCCTTCATGCAAAAGATATTGATTTGGTATATGTGCCTACACAAGACAATGTGGCAGACATATTTGCCAAAGCTCTTCCATGGGAAAAGTTTGAAGCTTTTCGCAAAGTTTTAGGCTTATTACCTTGTGGGCGCTGATCTGTCACTCCCTGCGTGTGTTCATGTCATTCGCTCTAGGGGGATTATTACACTTATGTGTTCCTCGAGTAGCTTTGATGTGAACATTTTCCCTATACATGGGCACTTTTTACTTTAGTGTTGGCTACAGGTTTTTTCCCCATGTTACCACATACATGATTCACTCATATGTGGTGGCACTTTATACTTAGGGATATTATTAAGCTCTTACTTCAATTGAGTTCATCATCAATAGAGGGAGCTATTCCAGCCATCTGTCTTCTCCATGTGTCTTGCTACGTTTGTGCTCCTTGTGTGTGCTTCTCGCATGTCTCTCGCACTTCTACACACACCCAATAAAGTCATGATGACAAAGGGCTACTATTGGATGTATGGTGCTATATATATATATATATATATATATATATATATATATATATATATATATATATATATATATATATATATATATATATATATATATATATATATATATATATATGTATATATATATATATATATATATATATATATATATATATATATATATATACACACACATATACACATATACATATACATATACATACACACACACACACACACATATATATATATATATAGTATGCTTGTCATTGAAATGGCAATTTTAGATTGATTAAAAAGTAGGAATGTAATTGCTTTTCTAATATGTCTTCAACATCTTGATAGAGTTGAGATTATGAAATGTATGCTAGGAGTTCTTTTTGTGTTTGTTGCCTAGTTGATGAAGCAAAGCCTTCGTGCAATTACTCATAGCATGTACACATGCATATACATACACACATGCACATGGATACTTACATACACACACATATGCATACATACATGTACACACACGCATATACATACACACACACATATGCATACACACACATATATGTTGGTGCATTTTAACCAAGCCTACATGCTTGATATATTTTGATATCATCCTCATTTGTAAGTCACATGAGTAGTCATGTGAACACCTCTTGTAAAAGAGTTCATTTTTATCTCTTGTAATTGAAAAAAGAAAAAGGAAAAGGATGGCTTACCTCATGCATGATGTAAAAGCAATTTTGTGGCTCTAACTACCAAAACCCACGAATTTTTGAGGTGAGGGAATATCTCCTAACTTTGGGGATCACTTTTAGGTGGAGCCATTCGAATTCAAATTCAAAACTCCCTCCAAGAATAGCTATAAAAGGAGCAAGAAGGAAGAGGCGATTAGCAAGCCTTGTACGTGACCACTTCATGTCATTTTGTAGAGATTGAAGAGCTTAATCCATAGCTCTATCATTCTACTCCCATTGTGCAAAGGTTCATTGCCAATGTGGTTGTAATCATATGTGAATCTATACATTTATTATCATCTACTTCTCTGTTTTGTTCTCTGCTATACTCACTCAGAGCAGTACCTTCAGAAGGTCATATCTCGAGTTCTACTGATCTTTTTTTATTGATTTAACATGCATTGGATAGCTCTTACTGTCTAATTTTTGCATATCAATTTTCAAGGTCATTGGATTTATAGTTTTGGAGATATCCGCATTTTACTACTCACTGGTCTATCTCTGCAGAGCCCCGAGAATGGTGGGCATGTTCCAGAAATTGATGAAACTTGTTCTCAGTGCTCAGTCCATCATTTGAATTTTTTTAACTTGGATTGTGAAGCTTGCTAAGTCTATTTGCTATGCCCAAAAGGAATTTTTCTGATTCCTACCAGGTTGAGAGCACTGTTCATTTTTTCCAACAGGTGTATGTCCAAAAATAGCAAGTTTTGGGAGTTAGTCATTTCGCAACTAGTCTGTCTTGACTTAAACTTTTGGGATACATGTTCCAAAGTACTTGGCTGATATTTTGGTGGATTTAGGAAGCTTAAAGGGTCTACTAATCAACTCTGAAGTCTCAGTTGGCTGGTGTGAAGCTGGTTGTAGCGGCACCTACTCATCTTTGGATTGCATCCACCATCTCTCTTCACAATATACATACACATGCACACACATATACATACACATATACATACAAACAAACATGCATACACACATACACATACACATAGACACACACATACACATATATACATACACACACACAAATACATACACACATACATACATGCACACACATATACATACACATACACACATATACATACACACACATATACATACACGCACACATACATACACACATGCATATTACACACACACACATATACATACACACAAATTTACATGTACACACACACATACATACATACACACATGCATATACCTACATACACACACATGTGCATAAATACATGTACACACACACACATACATACATACACACATGCATATTACACACACATACACATACACACATGTATACATGCACTCACATATACATACACACACATTTTCATGTACACACACACATACATACACACACGTGTATACATACACACACATTATACATGTACACACACACATACATACACACACATACATACATGTACACACACACATATACATACACACATGCACACACACATACATACACACATTATGCATACACACATACACACACACATACATACAAACACACACATACACACACATACATACATTTTTATGAAATATTAGAGAAAACATTTTATGAAATATTAGAGAAAAATCAAAATATATGAAATATAAATAATACATACATGTTTATGAAATATTAGAGAAAAATCTTAATATATAAAATATAAATAATTAAATATCTAAAAAATAGATCTTTAAATTTTTAGGGTATATATACATATATATATATATATATATATATATATATATATATATAATTAATATATCAAAAATAGGATTTTTGAGTTTTTACACATAAACATATCCTATATAAAGTTTTAGGATTCATATTAATTTATACAATGAAATATAGGTAAAAATATCTAAAAAATAGATCTATAGATTTTTTAGGGTTTATATATATATCCTAACATCTCCACATTGGATCAGATGGGATCTCCACATACACCCTGGGGAGCTCATGGCCATGATGACTCCAAGATATATCACATACGTGATGGAGCTCTGGTGATGGATGCGATCGGAAAGTCCATGCGTCAATACATTCGACATCTTTGCTCCATACAGTTTGGACATTCTGTCATGTTAAAATGGAGCGAACAGGATAAAGATTCCAAAAATTATATCACATAGTCGATATATGAAGAGTACCGTCCAACACCTAGGCATCGTATTGTGAGCTCAGAGTGGATTCAACACATGGCATGCGAGGTGATGTCTCATCGACGGTGGGAGGCTCGCGATGCTTTTAGAGCAGGCTTACTGAAGCCTGTATGGTTAGATGTTGAGGAGTGGGAATCGATTCACGATGAGCAGCAACATACTCCTGATCAATATCGTAAGCCCTTGAAAATTTTGCCACAATTTTGTATTACACTCATATGTGACAATGGTGCACCATAATTTTGTATTCGGTTCCTATATGGAAGTGCTTTGCCACATTTTGTATTTGGCTCATATATGGTAGTGGTTTGCCACACTCTTGTACATGCTTCATTTATGGAATATATAACTTTTTTGTACATGATTCATGGTTCATTTTGCTCATCTCTTTTGTGTCCGACAGTATTTTGCTATATGAAATCATGTTTTGGTTGCCATTAGAGTACACATCACATGTACTCGGTTTTCTTTGGGCAGAGTGTATTGTCTTTTGCCACACAATATCATGGTAATGTTGCTACAGCAAGAGACAACACACTCTAACAAAAAAAAATTATGCACATATAGTCATCGATATGTCCGCTGGTATTCCCAGCAGGACGTCGGTATACGTGATGGTACGCCCACCAGGTCCCCGATATAGGCATTGATATGACTGTCAGTAATACCAACGCATATACCGATGCTTCCAATCTTGGCTTCTACAGCCTTCCACCTGTTTCTAAGCTCATTCGTGTCATGCATATACTTTCTTTCCCATTCTCTTAATTTTTGCTCTTGTTGTAGTTGTTTAGCATACTTGGCCATTTGGGCTTCGAGCTCCACTGTATCTCTTTGGTTATTTTCATATGCCTCGATTGGTTGATTGAGCAGAATCAAATGCATTAATTCTTTGTTTTTGTTTCTTAGTGTGTCTGCATCATCCATGTATATCTTTATTTGTGCTTCTAAAATTTTTCTTTTATTTGATATGCATACCTTTTCTGCTTCACTGGCCTCATAATTATTTTGAAGCTCTTTGAGCTGATAATGCAGTTCTTTAATCTCCTCTTTAAGCTTTTTGCAGCTTTCCATGGCTACATTGGTTTCCTCTTCTTTTTGTGCTAGCATCTGGTGAGCATGTACTATCTGTGCCAATAGATCTTCACTTAATAGCTTGAATTGATTTCTTTCTATGAGTGCTTTATCATAATCTTTATCAGCTTCCACCGGTTGTTGTTGTTTGTCCATGGCTATATTGATCATTTGTCTTACCATGGGTTTTAATTGTGCTACATCCACATTCATCCATGATTTCGGTATAATCAACTCTTCACCTGTTTGCAAGTCTTTTCCTTTTTCAATGTGTATTGTCTCATTACATGGTTGTCTGATTTGTAAGTGAATTTGATGTTCTTCTTCTCTGACCATGCTAGGCTTTGTAATGCTTCCTTGGAAGGTGACCTCCATAGGTGATGTCTTTGCAACCACTTTAATGGGAGTAAATGGTTCTTGCTCAGTGATCTCTTCTTCTATGCGTTCCTCCTTCAGATGTTTCATTATGGGTCGAATTTTACTATGAGCTTCGGTGAATTGAAGTTTTGTCGTGTCATTGATTTTGAGTATGAATGTCTCTTCTTTTTATTGTTTCTCCTTTGATTCGTGCTCTAATTAAGTATCTTCAGCTTGATCTTGTTTTTGGCCTTGCACTTCTTGTTGACTTCTTACCTGATTTAGTTCCTCCCATCCACCATCATAGCTTTTTTGCATTTTGTTTCAATGTGTATACAAATAGTAGATCGCCTTCCTTTAAACACTTATCTTTAATGTGTGCATCGTAATATGCTTTTTGTCTTCTTTAATGTGTGCATCGGAATATGCTTTTTGTTTTCTTTTCACCGCATAAATTCATGCCATTGCTTGTAGTCTGGTCTCATGCAATTTTTCAATTTGATCCAATTGTTGAGATAGTTCATGGCATGTCCATTTGTTTTGTTGTGCCACTCGTAACATAGGGACTAAAAAATCAATTGGCAAAATTTTGTTTTGCCCATACATTAAATTGAATGGAGCAGTTACAATAGCTGTCTTGTATGCCACATGAAAAACCCATATTGCATGATGCAATTGTTTGTCCCAATCTGACATTCCATGGTTAACTAACTTAGTTAAAACTATGCATAGTACTTTATTGGAACTCTCAGCTTGTCCATTGGCTTGTGGATGATAAGGAGTTGATTTCTTGTGAATCACAAGAAATTCATTCATCAACGATTCAATCACTTCATTGATGAAATGTGTCCCTCTGACACTAACAATTTCTATCGGAAGTCCAAAACATGTAAAGATATTTTCAAATAGAAATTTAGTTGTGGTTTGGGCATCGCTTTTACTAGTCGCTTTTGCTTCCACCCATTTTGTCAGATATTCTGTGGCCATATTATTATATTCAGCATGTGATCCTTTTGCAAGAGGGCTTATAGGTCCTATGAAGTCAATACCCAATTTTGAAGATGCCCTTGCACAAATCATGGGTCTTACAGGCATGTCATCTCTTCTTATAGGATATTTGGTTCTTTGGCACACCACAACTTTGTATGTATGCATCAGCATCCATATGTAAGGTTGGCCACCATAGGCATACAAAGAGAATCATTTTTACAGTCTTGTAGGCTAAAAAATGACATCCTGCAACGCTTGCATGTGCCATCTCTAATATAGGCAAGTATTCTCCCTCATGAACACACAATTGTAGTTGGTTATCCTTTCCCCTTTTTAATATTTGTCTGCCCATTATATTGTAATCTTTACTCGTTTCTTCTAAAGCTCTCTTTCTTGCTAGGTTGGCTCCTTCATGAGTTCATGATTTCAAAAACTTCACTAATGTCTTGCTCCATCCTGGTGCTATAGTGGAGACATGTAAAGACGAATAATCATCAGGGGTTTTCTCTCGGCATTCTTGACACTTCATAATGTATTCATGTGCATGTTTTTGCATGTCCGGCTAGTATATCCCTAGTCTTTTTAACTCTCTTGTTGTTCCATGAATGCCCTTATGCATTTTCCATTGGTTCACATGAGCTTGCTCGAATAGATTTTTTTGTTCTACATCTTCTACACACCTCAATAATAAGCCATTAGGTTCTTTGTAATATAGACTACCGGCCACAATATGTAGATTCCTTGATTGGATGAACTCCTTCCTGTTGTCTCTATTGATCCTATGGTATGGTCCATGCATGAGGATTGGGATCAATTTTTCTGCCCATTTTGGACACACTTCCAAGTTGAACAGGTAGGTATCAGGAACATCATCTTCCACTCTGATAGGTGGTTCTCCATGTGTCATCCTTGATAAATGGTCAGCTCTTACATGATGTAATTCTTTTTTTGACTACCACTTCGAAATCAAATTCCATGAGTAATAGGAACCATCTCTCTAGCCTTCCCATATTGCAGGGTTTATTGAACAAGTACAATATGGCTTAGTGATCGATAAAAAACTTGAATTTATTGGCTAGGAGGTAATGTCCGAATTTCTTGACTGCATACACCATTCCTAGGCCTTCTCTTTCAGTAGTGGTCTAGTTTCTTTTTGCTTGATTTAGTTGTCTACTAGCATATGCAATAGGGTGATCTAATTTTCCTTCATTTGCAAGTTGAGCTAGTATACATCCAATTGTAAAATTAGACACATCCACATGGATATGGAATGGCTTATTCTAATCGGGTACTTTCAAGATAGGTGCTAAACTTAAATCATCACTTTAACTCATTGAATGCCTTTTCAGATTCTTCTGTCCATGTGAATTGTATCAACAACCAAAATGGTTTTGCAATTATGGCATACATGTGGATGAACTGAAGGTATCCACAATGTCCTATAAAAGCTTTATTTCCTTTGCATTTCTTGGTCTAGGCAAGTCCAAGATTACCTTTATTTTATCCTCATCAGTGGAGATACCATTCTTTGATACAATATGTCATAGAATTTTTCCTTGCCTTACCATAAAGACACACTTCTCTCGATTCAGGCACACTTTATATTGTCTACATTTCTCAAATATCTTCTGTAGCTCGAGAATGTGTCCAGTCCTTCTAGGGGAATATGTTCATAATATTCATGTAAACTTCCATGCTTTTTCTCAGGAATTCTTTGAACACATGACACATCAATCTTTGGAAAGTTGCAAGAACATTCATGAGCCCAAATGGCATAAATCGAAAAGCGTAAACTCCCCATTCAGTAGCAAATGCCATTTTATGTTGATCCTCCATAGCAATGGCTACTTGGTTATAGCCTAGAATCCATCAAGGAAGCTATAGACCTCCTTGCCTACTACTCTTTCCAAGAGGTGGTCAGTTATGGGTAACGGGTAACTATCATGAATCGTAGTTGCATTAAGCTTTTTTAAATTGATGCACACCCTAAGCTTACCATTCTTCTTGGGTACTACTACTAGAGGTGATACCCATTATGTATGTTCTATCTTGTAGATGAATCCTGCAGCTAACAGTTTGTCGATTTCCTCCTTAACTTTTGTAGAATAGACATCATTATATGTATAGGGTCCTTGTTTTGAGGGTTTTGCCTCACGGATCATTGGAATTCTATGGGAACAAATAGAAGGATCCACTCCCTTGAGGTCTTTGTAGGTCCAGGTGAATACATCTCTATACTCTCTGATTAATTCTATCAATTCTTGCTCCTCTTCTAGTGATACATCCTTTCCTATGTAGGTACATCTCTCCTCTTTCTCTTCCATAGTTATTATCACCTTCTTGGTTTGTTCCTTACTATTGTAGGCCTCTCCTTCCTGGGCTTCTCTGTTTGGCATTTGAATTGCTATTTTCCGTTCCTCTATTTCATACCACTTGAAATGTTCTCGCACCTCTTGTTGATCATAAATCTAGTCATATTCTACTAGGTTTGCATCATAAGAGTAGTACTCTCCTTGGGTCTGATCGAAACTTTGATTTGATGTTTTCAAGCTGGTCAATGGTGTTGCTGGTACTATGGCCCTTTCTAGGTTTTCTTCCGGTTGGGTATACTTTATTGGTACTACATTCTGTGGATGGGGTGGTTGTTGTCCGAGTATCCGTTGTGGTTGGCCATATCCTCCATGTTCATATGGTCTAGGTGCTCCCTGTGGTCAAGGGTAAGGGTTATACCTCGGAGCTTCTTTGCCTTGTTCCCTAGGAGAAATATCCATATGGTCTATACTGTGGTTGTACAACTGGTCTTGTGTCACATCTTATGGTGGTTATATCTCATGGTGAGAACATCCCTTATGTTAGATGGGCATGTAATGCCACATGGCTAGAGTGAGGGATACCAATTTAAGGTAGAAGAGATTGAGTGTCATATGAGACACACACATAAGAAATGAGACAACTCAGACGTGGTCGGGCGGTACCAATCCATCAAATCCTTGTGTGTGAGTTCGCTAGCAGACGGAGCAAAAAGCAACTCAATAGTATGGAGCAAAAGGCAACACAACACTCAAACTCGGATGTGGTCAGGCGGTACGAATCCATCAGATCCCTGTGTGTGAGTTCGCTAGCAGATGGAGCAAAAGACAACTCAACAGTACGGAGCAAACGGCAACACAACACTGGTATCAGAGCACTAAGAGCTGGCGCGCTTTCGTGTGTGCAGAGAAGGGTATTTGAACCCTCGCCAAGGGCATGGAAGACTTCCACTCTATCCAAGGTGCCATTGCCTCTTTGGTGATAGATATTGGCAATGCTAAGTCATATAGCAGTTTTCGGGAGCTATGCAAGAATGACGAGTTATGGAAGGGTTTTATCTTGGCTCTTTGAGAACTCCAAAGAGAAAGATGTTATAAAGATCTTCTCTAATGATGGGAGGAATGAGAGGGGAATTTTGGAAGCAAAAATACAATCTCATCAAGTACCACAAAAGAGGAGGAAAAATCATCAGCTTCTATGAAAGACAATGGTGAAGGTGGCACCGAAGAAGAAGGTTCACGGACCTAAAGCCATTAGAAGAAGTAATCAGACACGTAGAAGGATTGGTCTTTGCTCGTAACCTGGAGGCTTCAATAAAAAGAAGTTATGCCTTTAACTTCCAGGTTTGAGTATTTTTGAATTTTTGTAAATTTTCATTTTTAGAAAGAATAATGAACCATTACGAGGCCAAGATCTTGGAGGGAAATCACATGTATGGAGAGTATGAGATATGTAATCTCACCTAGAGTCAAGGATTCCCTCAAAATACAACAAAGGGTAAGCTTTAAGTACCTCCAAAGTAGCCTACTTTCATGATTTTCACATAAATTTCAAGGGGCTATTTTGATAAGTAGCCATTTTAGGAAGGGGAAAAGAAAAGGGAATTTTCATAGATTTATGGGAAAAATCATGCACACCTATAGTGTAGTGTATTGACTTCCATATACAATTAAGAAATTTAATATATACCTCAGTTTGATGGGAGTTTGAAGCTCCACAAGACCCCCTTGCATCACTATTTGAGAAAAAAAATTCAGCACCTAAATCTAAGAAATTCCAATTTTGCAAGAGGGAAAAAGAGGTGCACTAGCTATGGATGGATGGGAAAAATTATAGATGCTGAGAGTATGGTGTATGGACTTCTTAGGCGAGTCATTAGATTCATCAAAATGATAAGTTAAGGAGGAATTTTACTTCCTCAAAGACCCCCCTTCCCGTACTTTTTGGAAAAAAATTCAGATGTTAATTTTTGCCAAACTCTACTTTTGGGAGAAGGAAAAAAGACCATTTAAGAGGCTTCTTAGGGATTAGTGCATACACACATGACATATGGTGTATGAATCACCTTGAAGAAGAGAAAATCCAAGAGAAATCCACATTAGGAGTTGATTAGAAGCTTGTGAAAAGCTCCCATTTAAGTTTTTGCATAAAGGTAAAAATCTTGATTTAGGCCTCTTTTGGGGAGCAAATTAGCATGCACAAAGGGAGGATTTAGAAAGGTGAAAATAGGCTCAAGCATCTTCAAATATCACTCTCTGAGATTATGGAGATAATTTTAGGATTTACTTGATGGAAGAATGTTTTTGGGCACCCCAAAAGTCCTATTTTCACACTTTTTTCAGCCCCTCCAACAGTCCACTAGTTTGGCATGTCCTGCTTGGAAAGGCCATATCTTGGGGTAGAAAACTCCAAATTGGACATGCTATGGCTCGTTCCGAAGAGCACAAGGTCTACTTTGAATAGTTTTTGGTAACTACCTTCCAGGAGCCATATTTTTCAAATCGAGAAGGCGATTTGAGTAATTTCACTTCGAGCTCTTTGCACATGCTATATATTTCAATTTATGAACATTTGCAGATCCTAAAGTGGTTTTTGCAGGTCTAAAGAAGGATTACTAATGCATTTTTTGACCAAATTTGCATTATTTTAGTAATCACCTGACCATGCTTTATGTTTTGGGAAGTGATCCGATGTTTTCGGACACTTCAAAGTTTATATTAGGATCTGAAGAGGAAGGTGCAGAGGTCTCGAAGCTCGTGTAGAAGGATTGGATGCATGCAATTCCAATACCAAACCATTCAGGGACGTATGATTTATGCTCCAGGCACTTTACGTTATGTTATGGCATGTTCTATATGTACATGCATAAATTGGATTGCATACATCAAATGTTAATCATTGTTTAAATTCTTAAAGTATGGATCGATATGCGAGAAGTACACTTTTTGATTGTTTGTAGGAAAGAGAATTGTAGAAAGTACATGGTTAGACAACATAGAGAGTTGTTGCTAGCATTTGTTTTTATGTTTTTGCACGTTATGGAGTCCATACATGAGTTTATGGCGTGCATGCCATGGGCATGTCAAGCCCTATGTTGTTGGATGGCCTATGTGCCATTGAGCTTATGGTTTAAACTTTTTTGGGATTCCATTTCCTGAGGAAATGCTGTCGAAAATTTTCCCCCATCATGGTGTTATATACGCTCTTGCCTTTAGGTAAGAATGTTATGGCATGGTAACATGCCTTTTCTGCAAACATCAATAAGTTTTAGGCATGCTTATAAGCATGTATTTAATGGACTTAGTACCATCATAGTGTTATAGATAAGGCAACTTCAGTAGTAAATAAGATCCCTACATATAATCCTTATGGATTTAGACCATAGGATTGCTAGGGAAGGAGCTACACCTTCACCAGTAGTAATGTGCACAAGCAATCATATAGGTTATAGGAAGTTGCATATAGGCACGGGAGATACATTTATGATAATCTCCAAGGTAGTGAAGATTTACTTATCTTCACAAGAGTCTCATAGTATGATTAGGAGACTATGGCGTATCATGATGAATACCCAAAGAGTGACTAGTTTCACTCATGCACATCACTTGAGCAAGTAGTGAAGCATTTCTGCTACACTACTAAGGAAACCAAATAGATGGGATCATCGAGATGGGTTTCATGAAATAACATCGACTGGTGCTTATGTGATTCGAGTGATTGTTAGTAAGGCCACAGGCATGGCACTAGCTCTATGACTTAGAGCATAGATCCCTTAGTTAAGATTAGTTGGGGTACCCAATACATATATGTATGTTGGGATCTACAAAGAGGTACTCAGACCTAGTCTTAGTACCTAGGAACAAGTTGGTTTGGAACAGAAAGGGATATCCATTGTCACATATTGACTAGAACCAAACTAACTAGTTCGAGGACATAGGACTCATTTGAGTCCATCGACATGACTATAGGATATGGGATTCATTAGAGTCCACCTATATGTTCCATCACCTATATATGGAATATATATTCGGTTTAGTGTAGGTATGACACCGTGAATTGGAAGAAGTTTTCACTGGTATGGGACGTTGGAAATGACTTCCCTTTGAGCACTCTTCTTCTATGGCCAGGGAGAAAAGGACTCATCATTCATGGCGCCATGTCTCACTAGATCATAGCGAATTGTCCTTCATAGTGCAGGGAAGATTTATTCTTCTAGTAGAGAATATGATAGGTGATTTTATCACCATTAGTATCACATACTCATGTTGAGTTTTTCAGGAAGGATAATTCCATTAGTTTGATTGGATCGTATAGATCCATACACAGAGGATGGTTGGCATAGATAGCTCTTTAATATGGATACACATGTGTTTATGGTATCATGTCATACCATTGCTGACCATTTTAGTAGAGGGCTTTTATTTTCTCCACTCTTCATTACATATACCTTCATTACTTATGGGAGATTTGTTCTCCATCTTTACAGTCATGTCTGTAATGAGGGATTATGCATTAGTTACACAAGAGAGGACTAAATAAATTCATGAGTTTCTCTTTTAAGGAAAGGAGAAAGTGAGAATCGGCTCAGAGATCCAGAGAGATCTCACTTTAGTTTAGCGGTCTCACTTTAGCTCCTGCTCTTTCAGAGAGAAAGAAGGAAAGGAAAACATGATTTCTTCATAGGAGAAGAATAGAGTATGTTTTCCTTTAGACAGAAGAGGTGTTTGGGAAACATCTCTTGGTCTTTTTTTCAGAAGGAACTCATTTACTCTACTTTTCAATGTAATTTTCCTTCACATGGGAGTCTCTTTCTCCACTAGTTTTGATGGAAAACATGGAGAACTTATGTACATGTTCTCAGTTATGAGCAGAGTAAATGGATTCAACAGAATCTCTTTCAAAGGGAAAGGGAAAGTGGAATAGGTTCCACTGCTAGAGCTCTTTTCTTGAAAAGAGCTCAAAGAGAGAGAGAGAGAGAGAGAGAGAGAGTTTCACTTTCTCCCTTTTAAGTTGTCTAGATAGAAGTGGCACTCTTTTATCAAAGACGAGAGGGAGGTCAGTTAATCATGATGGTTAGATTGAGCCTCACATGGAGTCTCTAGAGAAAAGCAATTATGTTACTCCAGTGATGGTCTTTGACTAGATGAGATGATCTAGTTATTGACTTTAGTTAGACTAGGAGTAGAGTTATGATTGTTCTCTTTAGGGTTTATAGGAGATAGAGATATATCTAACCTATTAGGGTACCAAACTCTTAGCTGGTGTTACATCATGAGTATGATGAGTAAACATCAGTTAGGAGGATGGGTACTTAGGGATTATCTGAATCTCAAAGGAAATGCTTTCTGCATTCATATGGCAAACTATAGGGAAGAGAAGTATTAGAGTTTGCATAAGTGTTGATAGATGCTCTTCCAACAGAACTTTGTCTACAGGTAATGGATGAAAAACCACAGACTTCTTGGTTGGTGAAATGTAAAGATTGCATTTTACTACCATGAGCTAGATGATGCATTTGCATAGTTCACAAGATAGTTAAGTTCAACTATTACTTGTCATTACACTCAAGGTTAGGAAGACCTAGAGTGGTATGAGGGCAATCTATCATCTAGTCTTACATGGGTTTTGAGTCGCTTGTTATGGGACTTTGTTCTATATTTCATAGGATTATATGCTTTATTATCTCCATTATGGTATGGTCAAGCCTATAAGCTTAGCACTTTTACACTTGCTTTACATGCTATTACTCCATAAAGGTTACATCATATGGACGGTCATTTTGGTGATGTTATATATTATGGGAGTGAAAGTTTGGAGGTTAAGTGTACATGGAAGATAGTAGGCACCATTCAGACGGTTTCCCACCTTTGAGATGATCTCATATGAGACTTCTTAAGGGGAAGGATATGGGGAAACAACAGACAGAGATGACCATGTACATAGAGTACATGGGGTTCAGGGGAGTCCGAGCACTTTCTTCTACCATTATGGACATTTCATTTACATTTTCGAGGATGAAAATGATTTTCAAGGGGAAGGGAAATGTCACATCTTATGGTGGTTATATCTCATGGTGAGAACATCCCTTATGTTAGATGGGCATGTAATGCCACATGGCTAGAGTGAGGGATACCAATTTAAGGTAGAAGAGATTAAGGAGTGTCATATGAGACACACACACATAAGAAATGAGACAGCTCGGATGTGGTCGGGCTGTACGAATCCATCAGATCCCTGTGTATGAGTTCGCTAGCAGACGGAGCAAAAGACAACTCAACAGTACGGAGCAAAAGACAACTCAACAGTACGGAGCAAAAGGCAACAGAACACTCAGCTCGGATGTGGTCCGGTGGTACGAATCCATCAGATCCATGTGTGTGAGTTCGCTAGAAGATGGAGCAAAAGACAACTCAATAGTACGGAGCAAAATGCAACACAACATCTTGGCTACCTGTTAAACAAGCAATTCAGGATGTTGTGGATGGTGTATTTTTGCTCAATGTGAAAGTCCATATTAGTTCTCTGAGTTGGCTGCCTATTGTAGGGGTAAGGTTGTGACAAACCTAAACCTCCTCTTGTGCAGACATGGGATGGATGATCTCCACCGCAAAGTGTACATCTTCTTAACATCGGCACTCTCAAGGTGGGGTTCTAGTAGTTCTTCTATCCTTGTACTCCCAATTTTTTAGCTACTAACTCTTCCAATCCCTCCACATTACTCGAACTAGAAGTCACATTGCTCTTTGTATCCTCTGATTTATTAGAGTTTTGTGTGGATTTGAGATCGTTTGCTAAGTTTTCTTCCAAATCTATGCACTCTTGAAGACACTCACTCAATGTTTGCACTCATTTTACATACATTAAGGTTCTCAATGCTCCATTTGCTAGTCCATCTAAAAATAGGGATATCATTTTCTGTTGGGAAGGTCTCTCCATCACAAGACATCGGTATCATCTCATTAGGAGCTTGTTGGAAACTATGGATTAAGGATGAGGAATTGTGCTTAATTCGCCACTTAGTGAATTCCCCAATGGGTTCTTGGAAGAATTGTTCAATATTGCCAAAGTGATTTGGATCCAAGGGTTGGAACCAAGTCAAGGCCATTCCCATGAAGCTTAGCCCAAAGGATTCATATTGCATGAAAAAGTAATCCACTTTCTCTGCCCCTAGTACTTGTTTGAATTTTGCAATGTGGTCATAGGGTTCTCTTGTTCTGTCGTAATGATTCCACATACATTTGGCCACTTGGATTGGTCTTAGTCTACTTCTTGGCTTTAGGGGTTGGATTATAATAGGAACTGCTGGTCTTATTGGTTGCCTAAAGGTTGGACTATTCATATTTCCCATACCTTGGCTAGTTTGACTATTGGGATTCACTCCTAGCATAACAAACTACACATGAGGTATGATGGGAATAGTGCATTGGCTAGTTTGGCCTGATGTCATGTTTTCTGTGCCTTGATGGATTTTGAATGGATTTTGTGAGGTACTTGCCTATTCTTGGGGAAGGAATATAGATAACCCCATATACTTTAGTCATGACCTATCCACCTCATCTACCGACTAATATCTCCTTTGATTCTAGTCTAGGTATGTGTCCCTAGACGTGTCTTTTGGATCCCTCAACTCATATATAGTTGCTCGATTGATGCCCTCTCCTTGTATTGGTGAATCGGTTTGTAAGACTAAGTCTAATCCATGCACCAAGTACAGATCCATCAAGGAGTCATCTTGGGGTATTAGGTCCCCTCTTAGTACTTGACTCACCATAGAATTTCCTCTTGGGGTAGTCAGAGTGTCTCCATTGTTGGTTCTCTCAGAGGTTCCATGTCCCTCTATCTCTCCTCTATCATTAATCTGGTTAGGATTTTTGGTTACTACATACATTGGCCCATCTTGTCCATGTAAACACCACCTTCGTACTTGATAGCTGGTCTAGGAACTATTTCTGATTCTGTAGTCTTTATCATTCTTGCTACCGGCCTATTTAAACTGTCAAGGTAGATGGGTACTCCTTGTAGGTTAATGGACACATACTATAGGGAAGTCCGATACTCTCCTTCCACAGTAGACATAAAACATTCCCTAGGTATTGAACTATGCATGTCCTCAGATGCCATAAGTTTTTCCTCCTCTGAGTCACTGGATGTGTCAGAGTAGATAGAGTGATGGCTTGGTTGGGTTGCACTTCCTGTAGAAGATATGACACTTCTTTTACTGCTTAACACTCGTCCAGATCTCAAGTTCATTCACCACCTATTTCCTAGGTCTTTTCTAAGCTCTCTTGGCTTTCTTAGTTTTCCCCACTTTTCTGTTTTCTCTCACTTTTCTCTTCCAAGCTATTTTGGTTTCCCACAATACATGATACCTCTCAGGGTGATCCCTCACCCACATGATACATGATACTCCCTTGGATGATATGAGACTATCAGGCCCACGATACGTGATACCAATCTGTGGTGATACACGATACTTCCTGAGGTGATACCACCTTTTCACGATACACAATACCACTATGCTTATGATATGAGATTGCTTCACTTGGCGATACACGATACTCGATACTTCACATTAAATGATATGTGATACCTTGTTGCAATGATACCCCTTACCGCGATACAATACTACAATGGTCACGATACCAGACGCAGACGATGCACGATACATCTCCTCATGATACGATACTACAATGTTCACGATACGTGATACCTCGAATTGATGATACATGATACCTGATCAGTATCACGATACTCAAGGAGGTGATACACAATACTTGGTAAATATCACAATACAAGGGAATTCAGGTATCATGATACCTAAACTCAATTGAACATGATACTTTAGCCTAGTAAAGTCCAAATTTAGCACTTTTTAGTGCAAGGTGCTCTTCTTAGGCTTCTCTCCCCTCTCATGTGCCTGTGGTCACTCGCTTCTCATTCATATACCTACTTCTCAGCCCTACGATACTTCCCCTATTCGATGTCACGTTTGTGAGTGTTTTCTTGATTTTCAGAGATTAATGGAACAAAGTCATCACCTTCAACAGTAAGCCTTCCAAATCTTGCCCTCTATCTCCCATGAATCTATGTGTGTTCCATAATACACCACATGTAATATCGGTTGCTGCTCGCTCACAATGCTAGTGGTCCAAGCAAATGACTTCTCACTGAACTCAGTTGTGTACTTTAGGCCTTTGAAGTGCCCTGAGTCTAAACTAAAAAGAACAAATTTTTTTGGGATTTTTTGGTGTAACTTACCTACCCTAATTCTACCTCTCTCCTTCCTAAACCCAAACTCTTTCTCACTCCCTCACTTCTAACCTTATAAATGCATTACACACACCCCTAAAGTGTGAAGTAACAAGCATTGAAGCGTTTTGTGACTTGCCACTAACTAAAATTATCGCTAGTCACATGATTCATTCACTCCATAGTTATCACCATCACATAGGCACCTTGATTGGACTAGTCTCCTGACAATGGCACCAAAAACATGTGTATCTAAGTCGTAGACCCCTAGGGACTTGTGTCAATTAAGACTATACCTCAATCGCCTCACAAGTGCATATAGTGGTGGATTAATACACGTTTAATTATCAATCCATTAAATTAGACATATCAAGTGTATGAAGACATGTGCACACATGATGGTAAGTGAAGTGAAAATGCTACAATGCATGTAACTCAGTTCAGTTACCTCTCCTACTCATTAATCCTCTGAAAATGCATGTTGCAATACTTGTAACAGTAGTAAGCACAAATTTGGACCTTTCTCTCAGTTCATAACTCTGAATATGATCAAGGGTTCTTTTTGAAGCTATCAACGAGATGCACCTAATGGTTCTAGTTTTAGTCGACTCTGATAAACATGCCTCAAGTTATGAGCAAAATAGTGAATGGCAGGAAACACTACTTCAGCTCCATAGCTCACCAAGCTTCACACACGCATTACAATCATGAAAACAAGAGAGGATCCGGTAGACAACACTACTAAACACACATTTCAAGTATGAAACACACACACAAGCTCTTAGGAAAGAAGAAACTCAACATAGAAGAGGCAAATTCGAATCAGCTTGATTGCTCACAATGGCAAAAATTCCTTACAAAGAGTCATCAAGTAACTTATATACATGTGCCCTAAAAATGGTCCTTTCACACAAGATATCGGCACTTTTATTGAAAAATAATAAATTCCTACTATGTTATAAGGATTATATTACAACGATTGGGATTTGTGCATCCAGAGGACTCCTTTAGTGCATTTACATGGCTCATGATGTGTTTCATGTCTTCTTTCCTCTGCAACAATGTTTTTCTAGAATAACTTCCCCATGGCTTACTTCCTTCTTGTGGGCAAGTCGATCATGCTATATACTTGCTCCTAGGAATTAAGCCTATATTTAAGCCCCCCTATGACTCCCATATTCTCAACAAGCAAAAGTAAAGAAGCAATTCAAAGAATACCTAAACAAAGGATTCATTCAACCTAGTCATTCACCTTGGGAAGCACCTATTATTTTTGTTAAGAAAAAGGATGGGTCAATGAGATTATGTATTTATTATCGAGCTTTGAACAAAGTTTTGAAAAAGAAAAAATATACAATGCCCCAAATAGATTATCTATTTGATCAAACAAAAGGAGTTAAAATATTTTCAAAGCTTGATCTTCGTGAAGAATATCACCAAATTAGAATTAAACCTGGAGATGTCTCCAAAACAGCTTTTAAAACCAAATAGGGGAATTTTGAATCTTTAGTCATGCCATTTGGACTAACAAAAGCCCCTGCTACATTCATGACTTTGATGAATACAATCCTAAGCCCTTACTTAGGAAAATTTGTAGTTGATTTTCTTGACAATATTCTTGTCTATAGTCAAGATGGAACTACCGATCTAGAGCATTTGGAAAAAAAATTCCAAGTTCTAAGAGAGACAAAGTTGTATGTAAAGGACACCATGTGAATTCTTTTCAACAAAAATGAGATATCTTGGAGACATTATACTTGAGATAGGAATTCAAGTTGATCTTGAAAAGGTCCAAGTTATTCTCAAATGGACTCATCCTAAAACTATGACAAAGCTTCAAAGTTTTTTAGGGTTAGCAACATGTTACAGAAAGTTTGTGCCAAACTTTGCAAAGACCTTGATCCCTTTATTTGAGAAACTAAAGGGAAATCCTAAAAGACTTACTTGTGATAAGGAAGAGGCTGAAAGTATGGAAGGGCTTAAGAAAGCTTTAGCTTCAACCCGCGGTCTACAAATAGTAAATCCAAATGAAGCCTTTGTACTCGAAACAAATGCTATTGACTTAGCACGTTTGAGGCAAGTCCGTAATAAAGTCCATCCAAATGATTTCCCATTGTCCATTGGAAATTTCCAAAGTGGTGTAACATGCTTTCTATTTTGAACTTTTTTGCTTTATTTAATTGGCATGTTCTACACCTAAGTACATAGTCTTGTACAGTTTTATGTACACTAGGCTAGTAAAATTGTATTCTAATTAATTTATAAGCTTTTTTGATTCGTGGATGACCGGCTCTTGGGGCATCATGGCATTCAAACAAAACTTTTCTTCTAAGTTCTTGATCACAGCATACACATATTTTTCCTTCATATAACAAACATTCATCCTAAATAATGTTGTATTTAAACTTATCTTTAGATGATAGGTTTGCACCTTGGTTTAAAGCCTTCTTGCAAACTTCCTTAAAACTCATATCTTCTTGATACTTGCCTTTCATTAATTTTACTAAGTCATTGGAAATATGTATAAACCTCAGAGAATTTAACATAGCATATGGCTTAAAGCATCTACAACTACATTGAATTCCCCTCTTCAATATCTGAGTTCATAGTCAAATTCTTGAAGTATCTTGGCCCATCTAGCTTTTTTACTTGTTTACTCACATTGGTTTGCAGACCATTTGATACTTGCTTGATCAAAAATTATGGTTACTTTGGCACCAAATAAGTAATGTCTCCATTTCTTTGGAGCATGCACACAATGCACTTTGGGTCAGAGTGGAATGATTGACCAAAATGGCTCGTTCCAACCGAGGCAGCTAAAGATTTCTTAGAAGATATGAACTTTAAGTTGAAAGTAGTTAAAAGAAACTTGAGGGAAGCCTGGGATAGAGATAAAGTATTTAGCAACCCTAAGAGGCGAGATATTTCCCTTTAGGTTGGAGAACAAATATATTTTAAAGTTGTGACTAGCCTTGGCAAAGTGTACACATGAGGGACACTTGGAGGGACACTTGGAAGTGACCTATGACATGCACCCCTTGGACCTTTGGTATATATATGGATGGAGATGGCTAGTTGGACATGTACTCTCACTATCACTTGGTGGATACTATCTTCTAGCTTGGAGCTCTCACAATAATCGTATTCTTGATCTGTCATGATAGAGGTTGTCTATCGTGATAGACGGGTGCTTTCTCGGGGTCAATCTATCATGATAAAGTGCCTTGTCATGACAAACAAGGTTTGTCGTGATAGATGGTCTCTATCAGGGGTCTCAATCCATCACAATAGGTCAGGGCCTGTCGAGATAGAGGGTGGTTTGTCGCAATAGATGCACCTTATCATGGAGGTGGTCTGTCGTGATACATGGGTATGTCGCGATAGACTAGTTTATCATTACAAAGGGTGTTTTTTACGATCGAGCCTATCTACTGAGTTTCTAGTGTGACATGACATAGGCAAAAAACTTGGAGTTTCCTAACTTCATCTACACCATTGGGATGGCATTGAGGAGTTCTACAACTTGTGCTAGTACATTTCCCAAAATGTAATTTTTTTGGTCAATCACAAGATATAACATTTGTTGCCTCAAGATTAAGGGAATAATTTGTCATACCTCTTCAAGTCCTTGGAGCTAATGATGGTCCAAAATCTACAAAAAAAAAAAAGCAAAAACACAAAAAACAAGCACACACAACCGCTTTCTCTCTCTCTCTCTCTCTCTCACATACACACACACACACAAGAAAATGAGGGGATGGTGGGCATATGGTTAGGATGGTGCAATTTTGGCAAAGATGGAGATGATGGAGGGGGGCGAGTCTTTTTATAGTTTTCAAGTGAGTTTTGGATGGTTTCAAACCTAGTGTTTGATATAGTTAAAGATCAGCTCCTAACACTAATTTGAGGGCTCAAATGAACTCCAAAAATTATGAAATTCAAATTTAGATTCAACCTAAGCTCCTCAAGCTTTGAGGACTCCTTGTCTTGCACAAAATGGAGCAAATATTTATAAGAATGGGATTTGTGTACCATGTGTTAGTGATTAAAAACATTGTTTTAAAGAATTGAATGTTTTATAAGTTCTAAATGGTAAAGTTTCCTTTTCACATGCTTCCCCATCTCTTGTAGCTTCTTGGCTTACCACTTTCCCTTGCTTGATAACACGAGTGAAGCATGCAAACAACAAAAGAAAGAAGAAAAAAATAACGCATAACACTAAGTGTATTATTAATTAAATGTACAAATGTTAGTAGCCTATTACGATTATAGGAGTATATACAAGCTAGGGGAGAAATACTTCAAAAGAGGGAAAAAGCTGCCCCAAGAGTCCTAAGTGTGTTCAAACACATAACTATAAAAAAGTTAACAACAAATCCCCCCTCGACGTGATGAATGACCAACAGGCTGACACTCATATATAAAGAAGGCACAAACAATATTGATTAAGTTCAATCCACAAAAGGGAGTAAGCCCAAAGATTTGTGAACAGCTTCCAACTTCTCATGAGGTAAAGCCTTTGTAAAAAGGTTTGCAATATTATTCTTTGTGGGAACATAATGCCAAACTAATCTCTCCAATAGAGAGTCACTTTTTGAATAATGATAGTGCACTTCACTGTTCTTTGTGTGAGCATGGAACAGTGCATGCCTCACAACTACCAATGAGCTTGGTCAGTAAATATGGTGGTGGAAGAACTTTGATGAACGCCTAAGTCATCCATAAGGCGTTTGAGCCACACATACTCAATAGTAGTTATGGAGGCATGAAGAAAAAACCACTTGTGGACACACGAGTGTCATAATGGCCAACCCAAATTGAGTGTAAAAAAACACATTTGCAACAACTATAACAACATCTTTCTTCTTTGCCTCTTTTACAATCACTTTTGGGCAATTGTAAATGACATGATCATTTCCCTTGTAGTATTTGCAAATTTCTCTTGCTTTTATATTTTCTTCTCATCTTTGTCTTCCTTCTTCGACTGTGTAGCATTAGCGAATTTTTGCATCCTAGTAGATGAGCATGAGCTCCATTTACCTTTGCCCTTCTAACTAACTGAGAAAGTTTGATCTACAAGACACATAATTGACCTATTCTACCTGGACTGATCTTCCTAACAAAAAAGAGACTAACTCCTCCAATATTAAGGAAATTGGATTTCCCTTCATCATCAATCGAATAGTAGAAGCAAAACTCTGATATGAATGTGGAAGACCATTAAGAATAGTCTGTACAAGTGAATTTTATGGCTAGACTTCATCGGCAAAAATCAAATGCTCCTTCAAATCTTTGATCTTTGTCAAAAAAATGTCTCTAGAATCTCCTTCATTGATATGCTCACTCTCCAACTATTTTCAAAGGTAAACAATGTTGGAAAGAATGTCAAAACTGTCCATAATCATCATTTGCAAAAATCTTATGTCTATAGTATTTGGAAGACTCTACAACCAAAAGTCTTGGAATCATGGTGTACAAGAAATGATTAATAAAGTTCAAATCTTGTTGGCAGCATTGACAACAAATTTTGAAAAATCTGTGTTATTTTTTATGCCCAAATTCTAAGCCAGGCTTAGCAAAGAAAATTGTGATCGCTAAATTCAAACATGCTTTTGGATTTGTGAAAAAAAACACATTGTTGTGCTTTATTGCTTTTGAGTATATTGATCACCTAAGGTAGTAAAAACTATAAAAGAGAGGTCTTGGGTCACTTGGTAGCATCACTCAATAAACTCAAGCTACACACAAGCTTTGGAGGAGATCAAAGGAGGTGCTCTACAAGGAGGATTTTTGAGGAGGTGTGCTCTACATCTGGTGGTTATTTGGAGGAGTTAGTTTCAACCAACCATCAGCATCACTTACTCATATACTATGAGTAACAAGCCTACATCTATCCTCACTTGTTCATTCACTAGATTTTGATTAGGGTTTCTAGAACCTTCATTTAGAATTAGGATTTGTTATAGAAAAATTATAAACTTTTCATATTCTCCGTATTCACACACACACACACTCTTCATACCTCTTATGCACTTTGCATACAATTTCTTGTATCTAGTTCCTATTTCTGCCTAGATTCAAATATTGTCAGTTTTTATCATATTCACACATTATAATTTGACATTGGAATATTATCCTAGCTTATCGTACACTTTGAAAGATCTCGTATATTCTCTCTCTATCTCTCACTCATCTATTTTTGAGTCTTAAGGTGTGTATGCTAAGGTTCATGTGTTGGAAGATCCTGTAAACCTGTGATTAATTGTTATTGTGGCCCAGCCCACTTCCACATTTGGTATTAGAGCATAGTTGACATACACACTTAACAAGACAAGTGATTATAGACTTAAGAATGAAGACAAGCTTAAAGGAATTTCTAATTATCCAATGTGGAGTTTTATGATGATGAATATGTAGTATCAAAGGACTTATGGAGTATTGTCAATGGAAGTTATCCAAGGCCAAGACAAGTCACAGAAGAAGCTACTTCATCTTCTAGAAGACCTTCTATTCTTATTTCTACTCAACAAGAGGTTAGTGGAGCATAAGAAGAAAGTACTTCATCATCAAGATTCCGTACTATTATCAGATTACTTCCTAAAGAAGAGCGATCCAGATGGGATTCAAGGGATGCACAAGCACTTTCATATATAGCTATGGGAGTTAAGAGGCATATTATACCTCAAATCAAGTCTTGTAGAACCTCTTGACAGGCTTGGTTGGAGTTAGAGGATCTCTATCAGAGTAGAAACCCTGCTAGAACAACTCATCTAAGGAGGTAGATAGATAACACAAGGATGAAATTTGGTGAATCAATTCAGTCATACATTCTAAAGCTCAAAGACTTACGAGATCAATTACTCAATGTTGGAGTAAATATTTCAGATGAAGAGATGGTAAGCACACTTCTAAACTCACTTCCATCTACATATGATGCTTTTGTTACTTTTTTTATCTCTCTGTA
Source organism: Ceratopteris richardii (assembly GCA_020310875.1). Classification (NCBI taxonomy): domain Eukaryota; kingdom Viridiplantae; phylum Streptophyta; class Polypodiopsida; order Polypodiales; family Pteridaceae; genus Ceratopteris; species Ceratopteris richardii. The sequence goes on from CM035412.1 coordinate 176,463,071, forward strand.
CAAGGAGATAGACAACTTTCATTTGAAGGACTACAATTCCATGTTACTTCAAGATGAAGATCAACAAAAGGGTGGGAAGAGAATGATGAATCCATGTTATCATCATCCAAGGGAAATAGAAGAAGGAGAAGAAGAGTCGGCAATCCAAGAAGGAAAGTAAGTCTTCTAATCCTAAGTCTTCTATTCCTTCTCCTAATGCTTTCTCTACACCCAAAGAAAAGTCTTCAAATACATCTGATTCAAAGAAAGGAGTATGCCATTACTGTAGGAAAAGAGGTCATTACACAGTAGAATGCAAAACAAGGATCTTTAATGAGAAGAAACCATCAGGTAATAATGTTGAAGATGGTTCAAAACCTAAATCTTCAAAGGAAGAATCCAGATGTGGTTCCCACACTTTATGTTAAAGCTGAGAACGATGTTTTGATAATTATTATCATATATGTTGATGATATGATCACGATAGGTCCCAAGGATTCAGTATTTTAAAGGAAAGCTTAAGCATACATTTGATGTGAATGACTTTGGTATTTTGCATTATTATATTCGGATTGAAATCATGTATAGAGATGAGTGTACCTACATGACACAAAAAAATACATTGAGAAATTGTTGGAAAGGTTTGAGATGACAGATTCCAAGACTATGTAGACGCTTATGGATGTCAATGTGTCATTACAGTCGGAAGCGAATTCAGAACCATTTGATGCTACGTATTAAGAAGTTGGTTGTTTGATATATTTATATAATATATGTCTTGACATTCAATTTGCTATTTTTCAAGTATCCAGATTCATGCATAGTCTGCTCAAAATTCATTGGAAAGTAGTAAAGAGAATTTTTAGATATTTGAAGGGAACCTGCAATTATGTTGTTGTATTTTCAAAGTCTTCACATTTCTTACTTAAAGGTTTTTCAGATTTTGATTGGGCAGGTGGTAAAGACTCAAGTAGAAGTAGAAGTGGCTATTTTTTCTTTGTAGGAGATTGTCTTATCTCTTGGTTATCCAAGAAATAGCCTACAATTGCTACATCTTCAAGTGAAGCAGAGCATAGGGCTACCTTTACAATTACACTTGAATTAGTCTAGTTATAAAAGATTCTGAGCTATCTTGATGTTCATGTTCATCTTCTAATGCATATATTTTCATATAATCAAAGTGGTATTGCTATTTCAAAGAACCTTGTTCATCATGCTAGGACAAAGCATATAGAGGTTTTATTACCTCTATATATGGGAACATGTATCTAAGAAGCACATTGAGTTAGTCTACATACCTATAAGTGAAAATGTTGCAAATATTTTTACCAAAGCATTGTCTAGAGAAAGTCAAAGGAAGTTTTGCAGGCTATTAAACCTTGTACAATTATGACATTGAAGGGGGGATTGTTGGAAACAATGTCGAAATTGCCCATAATTCTCATATATAGCAATAGTATGTTTATAGTCTTTGGAAGACTCTACAACCAAAATTTGTTGAATTGTGGTCTTTGAAAAATGATTCATAAACTAATTGACATGGGTTCAAATGTCGTTGGCAGAATCAGCAACAAATTTTGAAAACTTCATGTTATTTTTCACGCCCGAATTCTAAGATCAGCTTAGCAAAGAAAATTGTGATTGCTAAATTCGCACATGTTTTTAGATTTGCCAAAAAAAACACATCATTGTGCTTTATTGTTTTTGCATATACTGATCACCTAAGGTAGTAAAAACTATAAAAGAGAGGTCTTGGGTCACTTAATATCATCACTCAATCAACTCAATCTACAAACAAGCTTTGGAGGAGATCAAGGAGGAGTTTAGAGGAGGCGTGCTTTACATCTAGTCGTTATTTAGAGGAGTTCAACCAACCATCAGCATCACTTGCTTATATTTTATGAGTAACAAGTCTACATCTATCCTCACTTGTTCATTCACTAGTTTCTAATTAGTGTTAGTATATGATCAATGTCTACCCCTCATGATTGTATGCACATTTTGTAAGGCCCCCTTTATGAGGAGAAGCCAAGCGTGCATTACCCAATTGATGGGAATCCCAACTTACATGTTGGATGAAGGTCATATTGGACCATGTAAGGTATTGTAAAGAAAGGGAGTTACCAAGGTCCCCAATTGTGGGGTCCGGGGCAGCGGTGAGTAGCCCTGATTGGGGGGTCCAAGGGGGCCAGCGGGCCCCCTGGTGGGGGTCGAGGGACAGTGTCCCCGACGTGATAGTAAAGGGAATATTCTATGGAATATTCCCTATGAGAGTCAGAAATCATTTATATTTGTTAGGTTTGTTCAACCGGTCTAAGTCGTGTATGGCAATTACGCGGGCGGTGGCCGCCCACGCTCTACTGCCCATGTATAGCCGTCCATGATAGGCCACCCATGATCCTATATCTACATGACTTCTTCACTAACTGAGACATCGAGTTGAGCCAACATACCTCTACCTTGTATCTCCCTCTCTAGAGTTGTTTAGATCACCATTTAAGCTCTATCTTGAGAGCGCACAGGTGGACAATGCCATCATCTGTGTACTTGCTACTAGTAGAAAAATTGTTGAGATTCTCCTATATCTGTTATCTTCTTTGCTATTGCTCCTGTGTTATATTGCATAACTATTGTCTTACATGGTATCAGAGCTATAAGGTTTGAATAGCTTGAGAAGTATCACTATTTTAGCCTACTAGCCGACTAGAATATCAGTGGATTATTCAAGTGATTACATGATGGCTTCATTGTCAAACACTGGTCTTGGTGCTTCAGCTAATGTTAATGTTGCACCTATTCGAATTTGCCTACCTGCATTCACTGAAGGGAAGCTGGATGGAACCAACTATACACTCTGGAAGTTCAAAATTTCTGCAATTTTTGGCTCCTATGAATTACTTGACACTGTGATGGGACCGATGGGATTGGATCCAGAGCCTATACCAGTTGAAGATCCAACAAATTCAAGATTGATGATTCAGCTAGATCCAGATCTTCTACGAGCTTGGAAGAGGCGGAATGATGATGCATTATGTGCGATTGTCACTAGTGTAAGTGATTTTGTGCTTACTTTAGTCCAACATACTACTAAAGCACATGAGGCTTGGGGCATATTGGCTCGTCAATATGAGACCAAGAACCACACTAGGATACAGAATTTAGAAAATCAGTTGGCAAATGAAAAGCATTCTGATTCTGAAAAGGCTGAAGATTTTATCAAACGGATAAAACATCTTCAAGATCAATTGGCTTCACTTGGTGTTGTTATAACACCAGAAGAGCTGGCTCGAAGATGTGTACCTGTTCTTCCAGCAAAGTACGATGGATTAGTAACAGCCCTTAACACTCAGGTAAGACCAACTTCCCTTACATTTGAAGAGTTTTGTGCGATGCTTTTAGAAGAAGAGATGCGGCTGAAGAATCAACAAAGTACAAGTGATGCTGCAGTCTCAGCAAATGCAAAAGGTAAAGGCTCTTTTGATGGATCAAAGAAGAAGCCAAAGAAAAAAAAGTTCACAGGAAGTTGCTTCTATTGTGAAAAGAAAGGCCATGCCATCAAGGATTGTAGAAAGAAGCAAGCTGATGAACGGAATGGGATTGTAAAATCATCGTGGAAGAACAAAGAGTCTGCAAACAACACAGAGCTGGAACTTTGGGTAGCTATTGAAGAGGTATGCTCATCTGCTCAAGCTCGTGTTGATGAACCATGGATTTTAGATAGTGGAGCTTCTCGCCATATGACCAGTAAAAAGGATTGGTATAGTTCCCTAGTGCCTCTATGGGAATCCATCAAAGTAGTGGTGGGAAATGACTCCAAGTGTCCAGCCGAAGGAACTGGAACCATCTCTTTTATCACTTCTCCAGGTGTTGAGAAGAAGCTACCCGATGTTCTCTATGTACCTACACTTAAAAGAAATTTTTTGTCAGTTTCTGCAATAACAAATCGTGGACTCGACGTTCACTTCAATAAGAGTGGTGCAAAAATCATGGATTCATCAAGTAATGTTGTAGGTAAAGTCATACGACGGGATAACTTGTATGAGTTGAGTGCTTTAATTGCTACAGAAGATAAAGATGTAAGCAGGTTATGGCACCAACGATTAAGGCATCTTGGATTTGCAGTTTTGAAGGAGATGCAAAGAACACGGATGGTTGCTCATTTGCCTGCATTTTCAAAGTTGCATGAACCTTGTGAAGCTTGTATGATGGGCAAGCAACAACGAAAGGCATTTCCAAGAGAAACCAGCAATCGATCTCAAGCTCCTCTAGAGTTGGTACATGCTTATCTCTGTGGTAAAATGTCTACACCTGCTTTAGGAGGATCTTTCTACTTTTTGCTGTTAGTCAACGATTATAGTAGAAAGATGTGGGTTTATTTCATTCGAGAGAAGGTTGATGCTTCTGAAAAATTTAAAATGTGGCATAAGTATGTGGAAAATGAATCAAGAAGGAAACTGAGGAAATTCATAACAGATAGAGGAGGTGAATTCTTGTCAACAGAATTCAATAATTATTGTAAGGGGCATGGTGTGAAAAGGCAACTTACTACAGCTCATACAACTCATCAAAATGGTGTTGTTGAGCGCAGGAACAGGACAGTAGTTGAAATGCCTCGTTGTATGTTAAAGGATCAAGACATGCCTGATTCATTCTGGGCAGAAGTAGTCAATACAGCTGTCTACATCCTCAATCAAAGCTACACAAAAGCACTAAAGGGGATGACTCCCCAAGAAGCATATTATGATAAAAAGCCTTCAGTTTTGCATTTCAAAATTTTTGGTTGTTTTTGTTATGCACATATTCCTGATTCAACAAGATCAAAGTTGGATTCAAAAGCAAAAAGTGTGTCTTCCTAGGATATAGTGAAGAGTCTAAAGCATACAGGTTGTGGGATCTAGAGGCAAGGAAGATTTTTGTCAGCCGAGATATGGTGTTTGATGAACGACCACACTTAGTAGAAGATAAAGGTAAATCTACTATCTCATCAAAAAAAGAAATATATCACCTTGTGCCTATCAAAAGACAAAGTTAAAATTGAGGAGGAGGAAACATTTGATGGAGAAATTTCCTCAATAAAAAGCCAACCAGTTGTAGCTGCACAACGTAAGCCACTATCAAAGTGGGCACAACAGCTCTTTGATGATCACAATCCACACGTAGATGTACCAGAATCATCCTCGGATGGATTACGAAGATCAAAGAGAATAAAGGAGAAAAGAAGAGCCTCAGAACACATTGTTAACATGGCTCTAATGGCAAATATCATGGGCTCGATAAAGGAGCCTACCACCATTGAAGAAGCCCTTGATGATCCAGGTTGGAGAGTGGCAATGTAGTCTGAGTATGATAATATACTAAAAAATGATACATGGGATCTAGTCGACTTGCCGCCAAAGAAGAAGGTAATAGGTACTAATTGGATTTGGAAAGCTAAGTATAAAGCAGATGGAACATTAGAAAAGTATAAGGCAAGATTACTTGCACATGGTTTTTACTAGATCGAAGGATTTGATGTTCAAAAAACTTTTGCACCAATAGCACGCATGACAACTATTCGGACGGTACTTGTAGTAGTTGCACATAAGGCCTGGCATATTTTCCAGATGGATGTCAAATCTACATTTTTGAATGGTCACCTCAAGGAGGAGGTATATGTATCTCAGCCACCAGGTTTTGAGGTGCCCAATTCAAAAGATAAAGTTTGCAGGTTGAAGAAAGCTTTGTATGGATTTAAGCAAGCTCCACGGGCTTGGTACCAACGGATAGATAATTTTTTCAAAAATATGGGTTTTGAAAGAAGTATTTCTGATGCTAACTTGTATGTAACGAAAAGGGATAGCAAGCTAGTTGTTGTCATTGTATATGTAGATGATTTGATCATTAGAGGAGATCATCAGGAACTCATCAATCAAACTCAGATCAAATTGGGAACTGAGTTTGAAATGACAGACTTAGGTCTGCTCCATTTTTGTCTAGGAATTGAAGTATGGCAAAGGAAGGATGGCATTTTCATCTCACAACAAAAATATACCAAAGAAATTCTCAAGGCATTTGGAATGATGGACTGCAAACCAACTAGCACACCTATGGAAGTAAATCATAAGCTATCTATGGATGATAACATGCTTGATGTAGATGCTAAGAAGTATGGGAAGCTTGTTGGAAGTCTTATTTTTTTGTGCAACTCTAGACCAGACATTTGCTATGTTGTTGGAGTGTTAAGCAGGTTTTCCAACAAACCTAAGGAGAGTCACTGGAATGCTGGAACGCAAATTCTAAGGTACATTGCAGGAACCTTGGATTTTGGTATTCTGTATACCACAGGCGATACACTTCAAGGATATTGTGATTCAGATTGGGCTGGAGATTGTGATTCTAGAAAATCAGTTTCTGGATATTGTTCCTCACTTGGTTCAGGAATATTTTCTTGGGTAAGTAGGAAGCAACCAACTCTCGCACTCTCCTCCACTGAAGCAGAGTACAAAGTAGCTTGTTTTGCTTCTTGTGAGGCAGTCTGATTAAGGAGAATTCTTGCAGATCTAGGCTTTCCATCAAATATGCCGACTGTACTCAAGTGTGATAATCAAAGTTGTATGGCTATTGCAAAGAACCCAGTATTTCATGCTCGCACCAAGCACATAGAAGTACAGTACCATTACATTCGTGAGCTAATTGAAGATGAAATTGTGGAGCTAGAATATTGCCCAACTGAGGCAAATTGTGTTGACATATTCACTAAATCACTTAGAAGAGAGCAACTCAACAAGCATCTTCAACAGATGGGCATAGGACCGAGACCTACTTGATTTATCATCGGTAAACATTGAGGGGGGGTGTTAGTATATGATCAATGTCTACCCCTCATGATTGTATGCACATTTTGTAAGGCCCCCTTTATGAGGAGAAGCCAAGCGTGCATTACCAATTGATGGGAATCCCAACTTACATGTTGGATGAAGGTCATATTGGACCATGTAAGATATTGTAAGGAAAGGGAGTTACCAGGGTCCCCAATTGTGGGGTCCGGGTAGCAGTGAGCAACCTCGGTTGGGGGGTCCAAGGGGGCCAGCGGGCCCCCTGGTTGGGGGGTCAGGGGGCTAGCGGGCCCCTTGGTGGGAGTCCGGGGGCAGCACCCCCGATGCGACGGTAAAGGGAAGATTCCATGGAATATTCCCTGTCAGAGTCAAAAATCATTTACATTTGTTAGGTTGGTTCAACCGGTCTAAGCCGTGTATGGCAATTACGCAGGCAGTGGCCGCCCACGCTCTACCGCCCATGTATAGCTGTCCACGGCAGGCCACCCATGATTCTATATATACATGACTTCTGCCACTACCTGAGACATCGAGTTGAGTCAGCATACCTCTACCTTGTATCTCCCTGTCTAGAGTTGTCTAGATCACCATTTAAGCTCTACCTTGAGGGTGCACGGGTGGACAACGCCATCATCTTTGTACTTACTGCTAGTAGAAAAATTGTTGAGATTCTCCTATATCTATTATCTTCTCTGCTATTGCTCCTGTGTTATATTGCGTAACTATTGTCTTACAATTAGGGTTTCCAAAACCTTCATTCAAAATTAGGGTTTTTGTAAAAGAGTTATAAAGTATTCATATTCTCCATATTCTCTCTCTCTCTCACACACACACACTTTTCATACCTCTTAGGCACTTTTCACACAATTTCTTGTATCTAGTTCCTATTTTTTCCTAGCTTCAAATATTGTCAGTTTGTACCATATTCACACATTGTAATTTGACATTGGAATATATGATAGTGTAGGTGAGCATCCTAGCTTATTGTACACTTTGAAATACCTTTTGTATTCTCTTTCTATCTCTCACTTTTATATTTTTGAGTCTTAAGGTTTGTATGCTAAGGTTTGTTATTGTGGCCCATCCCACTTCCAACAAGCAACAAAAACCTCATTTATTACTTGTTATAAAGTTTTAAGTTTATCCCAAGCATCCTTTGTTGTCTTACAAGGGTGAATGTGAGGGATAATGTCATGTTTGACAAACAAAGTTATCAATGCATGTGCTTAAGCATCTTTTCCATCCCAACAAAGTGGCTCTATAGAAGGTGGAGTAGGAACCACAACATGACTAGGAAATGAAGAGCATTATCTTCAATGCCATCTACATCATCTTCAATAATTGTATTTGGAGGTGTAGTAGGACAATTTTCAACACCCTGCACAATATTCCACAAACCTTTTGCTACCAATACATGATGCATCATATATGCCCAAAATGGGTAATAAGTACCATCCAACTTATCCTCAATAGCCAACATATAGAATACATCATTGCTTTTCAACCATGGCTAGTGACTAAATATCTTTATGCAAAAAAATAATTGTATCTCAAAAAGTTGAATAGAAACACCCTATCGAGCTCTACTAAACTTATAACCGACTTCAAGTCACTTATACTAGCAAACTAAAACTTGTATATATGTTTGGCATAAAAAGATGAAAATGATTGCATAGTCACTTCGACAGTGCATTCGAAGGCCAAATGAGCTCATATCAAAATTTTCACACCACATAGCAAAGTTGTTTTGAAATCCTAATTGTCTCGAGTAATGCTCAACAATTTTTGTGCAATTATGAGATTGTGATTGGAGGGGTGTTGATGATGCCCTAGATGAAGCAGTGATATGATATGATAGCAATTGTTGGAGTTTGAGGTCGAAAGCACACTAAAAGCACAAGGAACAAGAAGAAGCTTGGAGCACAACACAATACAGAATGTATTACCAAGTGAATGTACAAAGATAAGTGATTCATTAGGGTTATAGGTGTATATACAGGCTGGGGGGGAGTGCCCCGACGGTCCTAAGTGTGTTCATACACATCATTACCAAAATATATCAATAGTCTTGAGCTTCTTTGAAGTTTGGAGGCTCTCAGGTTCATTGCATTTGATGCATGAGAGCATAATTTACATTGTGAATTTGTTCTCATTGTTGCTTCTTGATGAGCTTTTGAGATCTCTTAGGTTGATAGGAAGTGCTTACTTCTAAATTATGCTTAGAAATGACTATGTCCCCCTTTGAAGTGTAGATAAATTGACAAGAACTTGGGCTTGTATCCTTAGTTGAATAATTTGAAGCTCCATCAAAGATTACACCTTTTGAAATGGTGATGAAGTGATTTTCTAGATTGTACAATTTGTGTGCTTTAGATTGTTCACCATATCCAATGAATATATGCTTCTTAGCCTTAGATGATAACTTTCAACCTTTCTTGAGTGCATATACAAATGCTTCCCTTCGAGAAAATCTAAAGTAGTTAACATTGGGATTTTGTCCATAGTAGTCTTCAAATGGCATCTTATTATGTAGTGCACTTGTGAAGCCTTTGTTGATTATGCGAACTATAGTGTGTAGTGCTTAGGCCCTAAATTTCAAAGTTAACACTTTGTTCTAAAGCATGGTGCACCATCTCCATGACACTGCATATCTTCCTTTTGATGACTCCATTTTGGGATGGAGTATGAGGTTTTGTGACTTGTCTTTTGATGCCTTTATTCTTTAGGAAGTTACCAAAGCTCTGATCGATAAACTCACCACCTCCATCTGATATAATAGTCTTTATTGAAGTGGATGCTTCATTCTCAACTTGATAGACCCACTCTCTAAATTTGGAAAAGGTATTTACCTTTGATTTGGGAAAATACACACATAAATATCTAGTGTGATCGTCTACTAAGACAAAGAAGTAGAGTGACCTACTTAATGACTCTTGGAAGACTCTTGTTGTTTCCTAAGTGGAATTCTCCTCAGTGATCTTCTGGCTTCTTAAATTATTCATGATCCTTGTGTATGTGGGAGGTAGCTCCACCATCAAATATCCATTCTTGTGATGAGCTTGAAGTGCTCAAAGCATTGGCTTCTCGAGATGAACAGATCTTCACTCGAACAATGAGACCTATGCATAGAAGACTTAAATTAATTTTTGGATGTAGATACTTTATAATTATTTGTCTTCTTATAGAAAAACTCCTCAACATGTCCTTATTTCCCACAATAATTGCATGTAAAGTTCTTGTTTCAAAAGTTGTTGGAGCCTTGCTTAAAAGCATTGTTCGATTGATGATTAGATCATTTAGGCTTGTTGATGGGTCCCTTAGCTTTGGGGCTTAGATTAGCCCAATCGATACTTTGTAGCCCTTGTGAGGCTTAGCTTCGTGTTCCCAATCACACACAAAAGATTCTTCATTTGATTATTGTTAGGTTACAAGGGGAGAGCACTTGGTGCCAAATAATGTGGAAAATAAGAGTCCAAATGAAGGTGAAATACCCTTAGGTTAAAAAAAAAAAGTAAGACCTTGGATACAAGAACTAGTGTCTTGGTAAAGGATCACAATAGTGGGCACTTATAGCCAAAAATTATGCCAAAACATGAAGCTTAAACTTGGGAAAATACAAAATGACCCTTTACAATGTGCTCACTTTAATGCACGGGGTGCCAATCGATACTTTGTAGCCCTTGTGAGGCTTAGATTCGTGTTCCCAATCACACACAAAAGATTCTTCATTTGATTATTGTTAGGTTACAAGGGGAGAGCACTTGATGCCAAATAATGTGGAAAATAAGAGTCCAAATGAAGGTGAAATACCCTTAGATAAAAAAAAAAGTAAGACCTTGGATACAAGAACTAGTGTCTTGGTAAAGGATCACAATAGTGGGCACTTAGAGCCAAAAATTGTGCCAAAACATGAAGCAATACAAAATGACCCTTTACAATGTGCTCACTTTAATGCACGGGGTGCCAAAAATGTGCCCTAAAATTACGTACTACGCTCAAACAGCTTTATGTGGGATGGAATAACCACGTCAACAGAATATTTAGAGAAGAGTTGAGGGTCCCATAAACTCTTAAAACTTTTTAAAGTTTTGAATGAGTTTCATTTCGAGAGCTAAGAAGCCAATGTGGTCCCCGTATTGTTTGCCTCTTTGAAGAAGAATGAATCCTTCACAAAGCGCCACCTAAGACCATGAACTTGAATTCGAAGAATGCATACAATTTGAACTTTTGTTGGGCACACATTTTGACGTAACTGATGATGTCAAGTCCAAGTCTGCGTAGCCTAGTGGTTTTACGCCTTGAATCTCTGGGGGGAAGTCTTGAGTTCAAGTATTGGATGGACATATCTTGAGTTCCTCAAGAATAGGTGCCTCTACCATACGAGGTTGGGTGTGTGAGTGTGGTGGTTTTACGCTTTGAATCTCTGGGGGGAAGTCTTGAGTTCAAGTATTGGATGGACATATCTTGAGTTCCTCAAGAATGGGTGCCTCTACCATACGACGTTGGGTGTGTGAGTGTGTTTCCAATTCATTGTACTCTCAAAAAAAAAAAAATTGATGATGTCAATGCCAATCAAATATGCGCATAGCTAGGTGGCTTATGCATTTTCACATTCTCCGTATAACCCTATTCATTCTCTTGAAAAATGGTATAGTTTGTCATCTCTCTCTCTCTCAAAGAACGTAGCCAAGTAGTACTTCTGCTCTGTCTAATGCACATAGTCTTCTCTGTAGATGGCTATAGGAGAAAGTCTGTTAAGAGTATTTGACTTGTTTACTCTGTAAGAACGGTGTGTGAGGCTTTCTACACATCGACTGGAGGAATCGTCTCGTCTACTCTTGTTGATGGACTGAGTCGGTGAGAGAGAGAGAGAGAGAGAGAGAGAGCAAACGAGCAGTAAATGGTGGTATCTCTCATCGCCCATCGTTCTTCTCTACTGTGCAAGTAATTACATGATGAAGTGTTTGCACATGATGCTAATCATTCTCGTATGCGTTATTGGCTACCTCCTGGCGACAGTGTCGACCGCATGCTACATTCAATGGCGGAAGCGATGCTTCATGAACGATGGGTGGTGTTTGTGGTTATGGAGATCTTCATTCCTTCGGAGATGGCACAAGTACAACGGCCCTCAGTATTTAATGGTGGACTAAGCTGCAATGCATCATGCATGCTTTGAGCTTTGATATGATTCCTCGTCTGACCCAGGTGGTGTATATCTTCACTTCCTTGTTTTTTCTAGTGCCAAAAAGAGAGCTGTTGTCGAGCTTTGGAGTGAGAGAAAAATGAGGTCCTATTCAGAATGAAGGTTGATTGCTCACGGATATTGGATCCATTTTGCTATTGTTGGTTCTCTCTCTATACCAATTTAGGCAGAGAGATTTCACCAATCACTATCCGCATGAAGATCTAAAAATCATGCAAAAGCATTATAAAACCAATGCATGCCACTAAAATAAGGATTCAACACCTAAATTGCCACCAAAATGAAAGTTCCACCAAGAAAACTCCATAAGGGTGTTTATAAACACGGCGAAAGTGATGAAATGTGTCATCAACGATATGAAAAAACTATGGGTATTCACAAATAAAAGATATAATAGGACTTACTGGTTATAACCTCTTGACAATGAGAGATGCGACACTAAGGCAACGCACGATGTCACACGATTATGAAGCACATCCAAAGTAGCCAAGATCAAGGGTGGGAGGGTGGGAAAGAGTGGTACAAAAGGATGGGTGGGAGGGCAAAAAGAGTCCAAAATGCTATCAAAGCATGAGGTAGATGAAACAAATTCACCACCTAAAGAATGTCACTAAAAGCATCACCACCATCTCCAAAAGCATCACCAAAAGCACCTCAAGGCCTCTAGGTAATGCTTTGATACCATATAGAGAGTACATGTAGAAGAAAAATTAAAAAAATAGTGTAATATTTAGAAAATGAAGAGTGTAAGAGACTCAAAGTGAGTAGACCGAGAAATGGGTAGGCTCACATGAATTAGAAATGAGCTTTTTAAAAGCATGAAGTAGGCTCTCTAAGCTTCTAACCAAGTACAAAGTGGAGGAGAGGCCCTCTTTATATAGAGTGTAGACTCTCCAAAGTACATCACATGTGGAATAATTCTCCTTGAAGAAGAATGAAAATAAAGTAAAAGCAAATGGTAATGTACCCAAATACAATAAGATACAACTAAAATAATGTGAAATGGAGTGTCTCCTAGATACAAAATCGAGATGCACTTGTATGTATACAATTGGAAACGAAATGGATGAACTCATGTCATCAACAATTCAGAGCAGTGAGCACCATATTGTCTACCACTACAACATATGAGGGGCATACCGACGTTGCCCATACCGACGGTCACCCCTCGGCGTCGGTATGACCGTTGAAAATGCTTAAAAACCCACGGATGCAATACTGATGGTCATTTAATCGTCGGTATACACGGCATCGATATGAGCGCCGGTATAGGCGTCGGTACTTTGCTATAAGTTACTGACGCTTATACCGATGCTTATACCGACGCTCATACCGATGCTTATATCGAGGCAACTTTTAACCGTGCCCGAGAACAAAAATTGGACATCTGCTTGCATTTTGAACCAAATTTTGCTACTGTCGAGTTTGCGCGCGCGAACTACATTCCGAACCTGTTGTGTACACACATCTCTCTCTTTGTCTCTCGTTCTCTCTCTCTCTCTCTCTTTCTCTACATCTCTGTTTCTCTAGATCTGAAATTTTGGTAAGAATTGCACATACTCTAGCACCCTTTCTCTTTCCTTGTGTTTTCCCTTTTCTAATTTCTCTTCTCTTTCGTTTTGCAGGAGCTTTTTGGCATCAAATCTTTGGAATTCGACGAAGGGCAACATTAAGTGGACCATGATGACAACGCTCCAAACAATTACATCGATGTAAGTGATTGTTTTGTTTTCGATTGATATAGAGTGAGATAGAGAGAGAGACAGATGAAAGAAAGAGAGAGATCTAGAGAAACATAAAGAGAGAGAGAGAGAGAGAGAGAGAGAGAGAGAGAGAGAAAGAAAGAGAGAGATGAAAGAGAAAGATAGAGAGAGAGAGTGAAAGAGAGAGAGTGAAAGAGAGAGAGAGATGAAATAGAAAGAGAATGAGATAGAGAGAGAGATGCATACATACATACACACACATATGCATACACATACTACACTCACATATGTATACACACACATATGTGCATACACACATGCATATGCATACATACATACACACACATATGCATGTACACACACACATACATACATACACACATGCATATTACATACACACACACACACTATATATACACACTCACATATGTATACATCACATATGTATACACACACATGCATACATGCACATACACATACACACACATCACATATACATACACACATACACACATATACATGTTTTAGGGTTGGGGTTTATGAATTTCTCTTTTCTTTTGTTTTGCAAGAGATTTTTGGCATCAGTTCTTTGGAATTCGAGGAAGGAAAACATTAAGTGGACTTTGACGACAACACTCCAAACAATTACATCAATGTAAGTGATTTGTTTTGTTTTCGATTGATATAGAGTGAGATAGAGAGAGAGAGAGGAAAGAAAGAGAGAGATACATACACACATATTTGCATGTACACACACATACATACATGCATACACACATGCATATTACATACACACACACATATAAATACACACGCACATATGTATACACACACATATGTGCATACACATGCATATGCATACATACATACACACACATATGCATGTACAAACACACATACATACATACACACATGCATATTACATACACACTCACATATGTATACACACACATATGTGCATACACACATGCATATTCATACATACATACACACACATATGCATGTACACACACACATACATACATACACACATGCATATTACATACACACACACACATATTGATACACACTCACATATGTATACACACTCACAAAGCTATACACACACATGCATACATGCACATACACATACACACACATCACATATACATACACACATACACACATACACACATATACATGTTTTAGGGTTAGGGTTTTAGGATTAGGGTTTTTGAATTTCTCTTTTCTTTTGTTTTGCAGGAGATTTTTGGCATTGATTCTTTGAAATTTGACAAGAGACGATGTCAATTGGGCTTTGATGAGAGCGTTCAGAAGAATTACATCGATGTAAGTGATTGTTTTGTTATTTATTATAAATAGAGATAGAGAGAGAGAGAGAGAAAGAGGAGAGAGAGAGAGAGATGAAAGAGAGAGAGAGAGATGAAAGAGAGAGAGAGATAAAGAGAGAGATATAGATAGAGAGAAAGAGAGAGACATAGAGATACATACACACAGATGCATACATATTACATACACATATGCATATGCAAAGAGAGAGACATAGAGATACATACACACAGATGCATACATATTACATACACATATGCATATGCATATGCATACATACACACACACATATACATGCACACACGTGTACACACACATCACATATACATCCACACAAACACACATATACATGTTTTAGGGTTAGGGTTTTAGGATTAGGGTTTTTTACTTTTACACATATACACACATAATACATACACACATGCACACATATACACATGCATACACACATACACATACACATACACATACACATACACATACACATACACATACACATACACATACACATACACATACACATACACATACACATACACATACACATACACATACACATACACATACACATACACATACACATACACATACACATACACCTACACATACACATACACATACACATACACATACACATGCACATACACATACACATACACATACGCATACACATACACATACACATACACATACACATACACATACATACATACATACACACACATGCATACATACATACAGACACACACACATACATACATACATACATACATACACATACACATAGAGAGAGAGAGAGAGAGTCACACACACACACATGCATACATACACACAGGTGACATATACATACACACATATGCATGGTTTAGGGTTAGGGTTAGGGTTTTTGGCTTTACATATATACACACATGCATACACACATATACACATATGAACACATAATACATATGCACATACACACACACACACACACACACACACACACACACACACACACATATATATATATATATATATATATATATATATATATATATATATATATATATATATATATATATATATATATATATGTGTGTGTGTGTGTGTGTATGTGCATATGTATTATGTGTTCATATGTGTATATGTGTGTATGCATGTGTGTGTATATATATATATATATATATATATACACGTGCATACACACATACACACATACACACACATACATTCATAGACACACACACACATATTTATACACGTGCATACACACATACACACACATGCATACACACATACACATATGTGACATATACATACACACATATGCATGTTTTAGGGTTAGGGTTTTTGGATTTTACATATATACAGTACACATGCATGCACACATATACACATATAAACACATAATACATATACACATACACATATATATACACATGCATACACACATACACACATATACATGTTTTAGGTCTAGGTCTTCAGAATTAGGGTTTTAGGATTTTAACATAGATACACATATGCACACACACATACACATATATATATTCACCTACACATATATATACACAAGCATACACACATACACCTGTTTTAGGTTTAGGTCTTTAGGATTAGGGTTTTATGGTTTTTACACATGCAGATAAATATTTACACATATAGAAATATACACACATAATACATGTACACATACACATGTATATACATAGGCAGACACACATATGCATGTGTTCTAGTTGTTGTTGATAAATATCATGTCTATGTGTCCCATTTCTTTGTACACAATTCATGATTCATTTTGCTCATGTCTTTTGTATTTGACAATATGTTTTACTTTATCAAATCATTTTTGTGTTTTCTGTCATACATGTCACATGTAGTTGGGTTTTTCTTGGGCAGAGTGGATTGTCTTTTGCTACACAACAGCATGGGAATGTTGCTGTAGCAAGAGACAACACACTGTGCCCAAAAAAATTTTGCAGATATGGTCGTTGGTATAAGCGTCGGTATCCCTAGGCACATACCGATGCTTATACCGACTATTTTGCCCAGGGGCATACCATGGCTTATACCGTCACTTATACTGATGCATATACCGATGCTTATATTGACGCATATATCGATGCTTATATCGACGCTTTGGTTCCAACGCCTACACCAACCCTTACACTGACGTTGGGGCAAAATTGCACCCGTTCATTTTCCCTGGTAGAAGCCTCGGTATACGCATGATATGTTGTAGTGCACACTTTACATAGAAGATGCTTTCAATTGGGCTATTCTAAAATCCATGTGCTGATAAGTAAGCATGCATCTTCTCATACAAAACACGTGGTGCATATATACTTTAATCCATACAATGCCTTATTCAATCTACGCATTTTTTTTCATGCCCTTTTTACATAAAACCACAAGGCTAAAATACATATATTTCTTCATGTAATCACTATTTCTAGCTAATGTACATTCCAACCATTATGAGGTTCAATAGTTGATACAAATGCTTGTCATGCAGCATTGTAGCACTTCCACAATCACAAGCTTTCCCCAATCCCAAGCTTCCAATCACTCAAGAATATTAGAATAGAGAAAAACAAAACTTGCACAAGATAAGAGAAAATTTGACATGACAGAGTAGACAAGATGTGATGTAGAGAAAGAGAAGATATGGTATTATAGATTATAATCATATACAAATGCATCTTATAAAATGATGTATTGTCAGAGATAGACAAGCTTTTGGTTTGTGTTTCATCGAGGGATCCTTGTGTCACTATGCATTGTATTGGATGCATGGTGTTGACACTCAAGCACTTTGGAATCGGTTAAAATGTCAAATAGATGCAACTTAGATATCCGAACCCAAAATCTAAAGCCTTTTGTGGTAGGAAAAGTTTTGGTATGTATGAGGCAACCAAAGGGCTTCTTATTTGTTCCTTCACCCTTCACATTCATAGATACATACATATGTACATACATACATGGATGCAAACATACATGCATAACCTAAGCTCACGTTAATTTATATTTTGAGACATTCAACGAGTTCCCACACGTTTGGACATCTATTTCATGTCAGAACAATGAATTCTACCATAAAGCGTTCTAAATAGGGTGCGTTTATCATGCATGAAGTATGATGGAGAGGGATTTAGTAGTAGAGAGTATGGAGGAGTCGATACAAAGTAGCATTGTTCTTTTTTAAATATATAAGTTTTTTAAATATATAAGAGGAAGCTCAGTTGAAGTCTAATCTCCATTTGCTTGAATATACTGAAAGAACAACTATACAAGTGAAGGGTATAGTACTCATGGGACCCCTTATATCTCACAAAGCAAGGGTTAAATTGCCCAAGCAACACTAAGAAAGAGCTTCTCAAAAGTATCATCTTTGAACGGCTCGAAAGCATTACAACTAGATGGATAAACTGGCTAAATTGGCTTATACATGTGTTGCAACCCACAAGAGGGGTGTGAACTCACAACCTCCACCTCAACCAACTCACCCAAGATGCACATTGAGGTACAAGCAAGGGCTGTTTACATGTTTGAGGTACAAGCTTTTGATTTCCACTCATTATAACATGAAAGAGGCAACGTGTGCAACACGTTAGTGGCAAGTGTGAGCGAGGCAAGGGATGTTACGAGGCGAGAGGTGTTTTTGTGTTTAAGGTACAAGTTTTTTTTTGGGGTCAAGTTCTATAAGTTTTTGATGTATATTGACATGTACATTGTGTACTATATTGATGGTGTACACACACATACATAAAATAGAAGTAAATAGATTATTAAAAGTATGACACAAAATTCCTTTATTAAGGGAAGAAGAAGACCTTCTTTTTTTCATAAAGCAAAGGTTAGACTACCGAAGTATTACAAGAAGAAGGCTACTCGAAGGCATCTAATTGAAACGGTACGAGGCATTACATGGATAAATTAGACATATTGATCTAAACATGTCTAGTAGTCAGTAGTAATTGAACACACAACCTCCACATCAAGAGATAAGTGCCCCAACCAATTGCCCTACGGGTTTTGAACACCAATGACTATATTTTGTTATAGTTTCGTAGAGTCACCTTGATGTTTACTTTGACCACAAATGCAATCCTCATTATCACATATCGCGTTGTTATGTACACGATGTATTTTAAGGAAAACTCCTTTGAGACACTCTAAGATCTTTGTTTTACGTGGTTTAAAACATGAAATGAAAGTATATCCTTTATATCTCCCTTCTCCCCGCCCTCTTTTCTAATGTTCTCATTCTAGCACAAATTTGATATTTTATTTGAAATTAAAACATACAAAGGAAAAAGAAAAGATATATGTACATATACTTCCAATTTATATGAAAGAGGAACGTTACCACTGAAGTAAGGTATTTCGGTTTGGTATGAACTCAAATCCATGAAGACATAAAACAAAATTCTTGTAGACATAAACGTTTTGAAATATCCTTTCTCGATGTCCTTTTCCCTTTGATAGAAGCAAAGTTCTAGAGAGTGGAAGGCCTTTTTATTTGACATTATCTTTTGACTCTTTCTATATTTTTCTTTTCACGAAATAGAGAAAAAACAATAAACATCATAATTCCTTCTAATATGATTGTTGACAACATATCATAATCTAGTGGTGGAGACCTAAGGAGAAAGACTTGGCCAAAGTGGAAAGAATCTGCAGAAACTTCCTTTGGACTGGGACCCCAACAGGAGGGGGATTCCCAAAATCAAATGGGAAAAACTTGCATTAGCCCGAAAGACTCAGGGGGCTTGAGAATCTTGGATATAGCTGGGTTGGCTGACAAGCTAGCGGCAAAGTGGCTTATCAACGCTTGGAGCAATAGTGAGTCCTCTTGGGCTAAATTGATCTTTAGAAACATGGAAGACCTTACCTTAGTTGGCCATCCTGGTTGGAAGGACATAGGGATTCTCACGCTTTTGTTCTCCCCCCACCCGGTGTCCCCTAAAGGCTCTAGCCTTGTGTGTTCTTTATGGAAGAGTTGGAACAAGGCCAAACAATTCATTAGAATCAGTGAGGAGTGGAAGTGGGGGGCTGGGATAAGACAAAATGACTCTATCTAGTTCCCGATCGGTGGCATTAGGGGGGTGGAGTCTTGGAACCTCCAAACTACAAAGCGGTTATGGAACAAGGGGTTCAAACAGTGGAAACAACTCTGAAAACAAGAGACCAGCCAGTGGATTAGGTTCGAAGACTTGGACCCGAGACTTAGAGTTACCTTGGAGGAATGGACTCTTCTTCAAGGCAGGTGTTTAGCATGGGACCGCTCAACTACCCGCCTTCTCTGCAGTCAGGATCTTCCTTGCCTGGAGGGCCTCAAATGGAGCAATGGAAATAAACTATCCAGAATCCCAAGCTTCAAAGAGAAATTAGATGTTCATCATACTCTTAACAAGAGATGGTGCCTTTCTTGGACCAAAGTTCGATGGG